>OY856187.1:373848918-373891418 GCA_963693315.1 Diogma glabrata | reverse complement strand
AACCTTTTCCATAAGAAAATTGTCTCAAACAGCAAATTTTCGTCGAGCAATCAATCAAGGAATGATTTATGAATATAAAACCAAAAATGCAGGCAAGAAAATCAAAATAATTGGTTTCAGCAATTCAGTGCGTGTATCATGATCTAAAATTTTTCAAAAAAGCTTAAATTTATCTTATTTTAAAGCTTTTTATGGAATAGCACGGCATAATGTACTAGCCCGTAATATTGTACACTTACCTTATAGACTTTTTTCCCAAAAATGTTTTGACAGTTGTTTTAGTTTGTGCTGTTTTAGCTGCACACTGTGATAGCTGTTTTAATTTGTGCATGTAAAATAATCGAAATTTATTGATTTCTTTTGCAAATTTGCTTATTTTTGTCGCGTTCTTTGGCAAAAAAAATTGATCTGAGTTCAAAAAATTTAGCTGTCAGATCAAATAAGCTATCAGTTTGGGTTCTTTGGCAAAAAAGATTGATTTTTTTTTTATCTAGATTCAAAAATCTAGATTTTTTGGTAGATTTTACAAATACATTGAAATATTATTTTTATTTGTCAAATTTATGTAAACAAAAACAAACCGCCATTTTAATTATTATTATTATTTTGTTTAAAAATAATTTATTATTATTTAAAATATTTAAATTACTAATTAATAATAAAGTTATTACAAATAAAATGATTAAACGTAAAGTCTATCAATTTCAAATGTAAACATAACCAAACAATATCAACTGACAGAACAAATAGTCAAACAATTTACTACTACATTTACAAAAGTAGATTGATTTATTTTATGTTGTTCGTTGGCAAGGAAATAAATCAATCTTTTTTCGGTCAAGCCAAAGAACGCGACATTTGATTGCTATTTAAAGTGTTTTAAAAGTAAATATTTCATAACAATAATTAATTAAATTGTTAATTGTGTTGTGCTCATAAGTTTTTTTTATGTATTAGGGATACTGAAATAATTAAAATCGCATTAAAATATGAAAATTAAATCAACCTTCAGGTATATTATTATTATGATTATTATTAATTTATTTCGGTTTATTTACTTTTGGAAAAAATTTTTGTAAATAAACTGAAATAAATGAATAATAATAATAATATACCTATAGGTTGATTTAATTTCCATATTTTAATGCGATTTTATTATTTCAGTATCCCTAATACATAAAAAAAAGTCGAGCGGCAGGTATATCCGCTAGAAAAAGGTAGATTTCTTGATCAGACAGATATGCATACAAGTAGAATCAATGTACCAAATTAGTTAAAATCAAGAAACGAAGTAGAAACGGGATTGTCCAACAAAATCTTGGCAAATTTTTAAAACAGCTGATTTTGTAGGAACCTGGAACGCCAAAGTTGTCGTTTGGATAAAAATAAAAGAAATATGTTCAAATATTCAATATTTATAAATTTTACTAAAATATTATGATTCAAACGGAAGTTATAGCGCCCTAGGTTATTCGACTTTTTAGGCTCTAGCCGCTTAACTGTACCCGGATATGGCCAGTTCACGAACTTGTCCAAGACATTATTTGCCGAAACATACACAAAAAGTTATTTTGGTGTAGGTCGAAAAATGCGACCGTGAGAGTGCCTCCAAATTCCGTTATAGCTTATATCGTTATATATATATATATATATATATATATATATATATATATATATATATATATATATATATATATATATATATATATATATATATATATATATATATACATATATATATATACATATATATATATATATATATATATATATATATATATATATATATATATATAGCGTGTCTGCCCAAGGATTCGAGCTGGGCACTGACGAGGGTAGGTTCGAATCCGATCCGAAACACGTAAAATGTGAATTGTAGTTTTTTTCTGAGAAACTTCAAACCATACCTTTGAATTGAAAATATTCCAATTACTTCTTTACTTACTTGAGTTTAATTGATCTCAAAAATCTAAAATAAAATTTAAATTCCCTTAATGTAGTCTAATGTTAATACATATAGAACTACAAATTGACCAAGTGTCAGCCATTGATTTCACATTGATTGGAAACAATCAATAATGACTATACAATCGTGACTTAGGATGTTAATTAGAATAGAAATGTTCCCCATTCTATGAATTCACACAAAGTATTGTCTAGAAATTTAATGCAAAAAATCCCATATAATGTAAAAGCATTTCCATAATATGGAGTCTAATGACAGTGGAAAAATTCAACTTAAGTAAAATTAATAAGTGATGAAGAAGTTTCAACTTTGAAATTGTCATCGCCTCAACGGCGTAATCGATAGCGTGTCTGCCCAAGGATTCGAGCTGGGCACTGACGAGGGTAGGTTCGAATCCGATCCGAAACACGTAAAATGTGAATTGTAGTTTTTTTCTGAGAAACTTCAAACCATACCTTTGAATTGAAAATATTCCAATTACTTCTTTACTTACTTGAGTTTAATTGATCTCAAAAATCTAAAATAAAATTTAAATTCCCTTAATGTAGTCTAATGTTAATACATATAGAACTACAAATTGACCAAGTGTCAGCCATTGATTTCACATTGATTGGAAACAATCAATAATGACTATACAATCGTGACTTAGGATGTTAATTAGAATAGAAATGTTCCCCATTCTATGAATTCACACAAAGTATTGTCTAGAAATTTAATGCAAAAAATCCCATATAATGTAAAAGCATTTCCATAATATGGAGTCTAATGACAGTGGAAAAATTCAACTTAAGTAAAATTAATAAGTGATGAAGAAGTTTCAACTTTGAAATTGTCATCGCCTCAACGGCGTAATCGATAGCGTGTCTGCCCAAGGATTCGAGCTGGGCACTGACGAGGGTAGGTTCGAATCCGATCCGAAACACGTAAAATGTGAATTGTAGTTTTTTTCTGAGAAACTTCAAACCATACCTTTGAATTGAAAATATTCCAATTACTTCTTTACTTACTTGAGTTTAATTGATCTCAAAAATCTAAAATAAAATTTAAATTCCCTTAATGTAGTCTAATGTTAATACATATAGAACTACAAATTGACCAAGTGTCAGCCATTGATTTCACATTGATTGGAAACAATCAATAATGACTATACAATCGTGACTTAGGATGTTAATTAGAATAGAAATGTTCCCCATTCTATGAATTCACACAAAGTATTGTCTAGAAATTTAATGCAAAAAATCCCATATAATGTAAAAGCATTTCCATAATATGGAGTCTAATGACAGTGGAAAAATTCAACTTAAGTAAAATTAATAAGTGATGAAGAAGTTTCAACTTTGAAATTGTCATCGCCTCAACGGCGTAATCGATAGCGTGTCTGCCCAAGGATTCGAGCTGGGCACTGACGAGGGTAGGTTCGAATCCGATCCGAAACACGTAAAATGTGAATTGTAGTTTTTTTCTGAGAAACTTCAAACCATACCTTTGAATTGAAAATATTCCAATTACTTCTTTACTTACTTGAGTTTAATTGATCTCAAAAATCTAAAATAAAATTTAAATTCCCTTAATGTAGTCTAATGTTAATACATATAGAACTACAAATTGACCAAGTGTCAGCCATTGATTTCACATTGATTGGAAACAATCAATAATGACTATACAATCGTGACTTAGGATGTTAATTAGAATAGAAATGTTCCCCATTCTATGAATTCACACAAAGTATTGTCTAGAAATTTAATGCAAAAAATCCCATATAATGTAAAAGCATTTCCATAATATGGAGTCTAATGACAGTGGAAAAATTCAACTTAAGTAAAATTAATAAGTGATGAAGAAGTTTCAACTTTGAAATTGTCATCGCCTCAACGGCGTAATCGATAGCGTGTCTGCCCAAGGATTCGAGCTGGGCACTGACGAGGGTAGGTTCGAATCCGATCCGAAACACGTAAAATGTGAATTGTAGTTTTTTTCTGAGAAACTTCAAACCATACCTTTGAATTGAAAATATTCCAATTACTTCTTTACTTACTTGAGTTTAATTGATCTCAAAAATCTAAAATAAAATTTAAATTCCCTTAATGTAGTCTAATGTTAATACATATAGAACTACAAATTGACCAAGTGTCAGCCATTGATTTCACATTGATTGGAAACAATCAATAATGACTATACAATCGTGACTTAGGATGTTAATTAGAATAGAAATGTTCCCCATTCTATGAATTCACACAAAGTATTGTCTAGAAATTTAATGCAAAAAATCCCATATAATGTAAAAGCATTTCCATAATATGGAGTCTAATGACAGTGGAAAAATTCAACTTAAGTAAAATTAATAAGTGATGAAGAAGTTTCAACTTTGAAATTGTCATCGCCTCAACGGCGTAATCGATAGCGTGTCTGCCCAAGGATTCGAGCTGGGCACTGACGAGGGTAGGTTCGAATCCGATCCGAAACACGTAAAATGTGAATTGTAGTTTTTTTCTGAGAAACTTCAAACCATACCTTTGAATTGAAAATATTCCAATTACTTCTTTACTTACTTGAGTTTAATTGATCTCAAAAATCTAAAATAAAATTTAAATTCCCTTAATGTAGTCTAATGTTAATACATATAGAACTACAAATTGACCAAGTGTCAGCCATTGATTTCACATTGATTGGAAACAATCAATAATGACTATACAATCGTGACTTAGGATGTTAATTAGAATAGAAATGTTCCCCATTCTATGAATTCACACAAAGTATTGTCTAGAAATTTAATGCAAAAAAAAATCCCATATAATGTAAAAGCATTTCCATAATATGGAGTCTAATGACAGTGGAAAAATTCAACTTAAGTAAAATTAATAAGTGATGAAGAAGTTTCAACTTTGAAATTGTCATCGCCTCAACGGCGTAATCGATAGCGTGTCTGCCCAAGGATTCGAGCTGGGCACTGACGAGGGTAGGTTCGAATCCGATCCGAAACACGTAAAATGTGAATTGTAGTTTTTTTCTGAGAAACTTCAAACCATACCTTTGAATTGAAAATATTCCAATTACTTCTTTACTTACTTGAGTTTAATTGATCTCAAAAATCTAAAATCTAATATATATATATATATTATATATATATATATAAACTTTTTTTCATTTTGATTTTCAGTCTTCACTTATATTATATATAGTCGTTTGGCACCAAAATTTTTCCGAAATTCCGAGATGAAGCACATTCCAATAGGTAGATTTTTTTATGAAATCTACCTAAAACTTAAGAGCACAACACAATTAATAATTAATTATTGTTTTGAAAAATTCACTTTAAAAACACTTTAAATAGCAATCAAAATGTAGCGAATTTGAGAAGAAAATCAATAAATTTTGATTATTTTACATTCATAAATTTTGACGTTTAAAATATGACGTTTAAGGAAAAAGGTCTATTATATTTTTTATTCTGTCTCATACTAAATGTTATATGAGTTGGATGTGTTGATTTTGAGTTTCGTTATTTTTAAATTTATATTTTGAATTATTTTAGTTTTTTAACCGACTTAAAAAAAAGGAGGTTCTCTGTTTCATTGTGGGGTTTTTTATGTATGTAGACCGATTTCTCAAAAACGGCTCGTTCGATTTGGACGATTTAAATCGTATTCTATTTGGCTGCTGTAGCAGCTATTACTAAAAAGATTAAATATAAAATAAATATGTCATATTGCAATTTAGAGTAGCATTCCTTCATAATATAGTTTACAACATGTGTAATAAAAAGCAATATTTACATAATGTATTACAAAGTCAATTCAATCATTATCATAATTGAAATATGAAATTACTATAACTAAAGTGAGAAACATAAACTTTACTTTGAAAATTTGCTAAATTTCTTGAAAAACTCATTTCTTCAAAATCTCAGCATTTATTGTACCAAATCATAGATCGGATCATAGTCGTTTACACATCAAACAAAATTGCCGATACTGATTTAAGAAATATCGTTTCAAAAATATAGTACCAATTTTGAACCGTTGGGAAAGAACAAATAACACAATTTGCAATACTCAATAAACAAAGATTCTGACCATAGAAATAAAAACGAAACAACAGAAACTGAGAAAAAAGTCCGAGTAGAGGAATGTACAGGTAAAATCGGAAGTTTCAGATTAGTATAAATTTAAAAATAAGTAGAAACAGAATTTCAATAAATTTTATAAATAAAATTAAAAACATTAACAGAAACTACTTTATCTATGCAATTTTTGGAACAGTTTTTGTTAATATGTTTAAACTCAGTTATAACAAATTAAACCCAACAAAAAGCAAATAAACGCGCTATGTGGATCAAAACAGAACTACACTACTACCACATATACATATACACAAACAACTACCAATACTTATTAATAATTGCAAATAAAATTCCTTGTTGTAGTATTTCGCAATTGAGTTTTTACTATTGATAAATTAACTAATTTGACTAAATTTAATTTATGTGCTCGATCCGATTTTGATTATAACATCATCCATCCTCAGGAGCTTACAAAAAACGAAACGAAATACTACAACAAGGAATTTTATTTACAATTATTCATCATGTTTTGCCAAGTACCAGCGATAAAATCCATCGAATTTAATACTTATTAACTTTTTATTTGTGCGATTTAGGAAAACTTTTGTGGATGTGTAATAGTATATTTATTACCTACACCATTTCCAAATTTCCAACGAAAATTTTCTTTTTCTACAACCAAACTAGAAATTGTCACTTATAATACAGTTTTTATTTATTTAATATAGGATGTTACATTATTGTTTATTTATTATGATAAAATCACCTAGGTAGTAGTGACGTTATATATGTATTACGCACTAGTGCGTATTAAAATTTTACACAATCCAAAATTGTCATGAAAACGGTTGCACGAAATTTTTTTATAATATCAACAAATACAAAACTAGCGCGTAACAAATATAAATTTGTAATTTAAAATATATACCATCATTTACACACATCTTTTTCACATTATTTTAAATGATTTTTACGATTTTTCAATTTAGTTCTAGTGTGATCGTAGAAAAAGTGTAGTGCAAAACTCACACAGAATCATAATATTTACTCGTATGAATATAAATCACTCGCGCTACTCTCATATATTGAACCTTCATACTCATATAATATTTATTTTGAGCTTAATATACTATTTTAATTCCGAAACATATGGACTCGATAATTCAATTGAAATAAAACACTTGTTGTTGTTTTGCAAATAGTATTTGTTAAGTTTAATATAAAATATAAGTAACTAAAAATAATTATAACATTTAAAATTAACCTTAGCCGCTCAACCGATTTTGGTTGTTACACCATCTACGGGAGCTTACGAACTACTGAGTAGCAAAACAACAACAAGTGACTACAGTAAAGTATATATTGACTCGACTTTATTTTTGCATTTTCTTGTTTTATAAAATTTTTTCTAACGGTTAACTTAGGTAAATAAAACACAAACAAAAGAGAATTTCATATAAATTTCTTAATGAAAACCATTTGCTTAAGATTATCGTTCATTAAGTTAGTATAAGACTTATAAAATTCGAACCTCTTGGGCTAGAAGGTTGAAAATTTCTGATGTCATAGTTTAAAAATTTATTTTAAGGATAAGATGATGAAAATAAACATTTTCATTTCAACAGTCGCTGGATTTCAACCTCTAGAGTTGAGCTAAATATTTTTTAACTTTGGAAAGATTTATGTTGAATCTACCTGTGAAGAAGTCGTTTCTATCAAGGACAACAAAGTTTGTTAAATTTTTAAAATATCTGATTTTTGCTAGATACTTGAAGCGCAATGGTTTTCGTTTTTAAAAGCTGTTGTAAATAAGATCAAATAAACAAACAAAAATTATTAGGTTGCAATATTATGATTCAATCCGTTACGACCGTTACGTAACACATAAGTTTTGGGTTGGTAATTTGCTTGGTAATTTGCAAGGTAATTTGCTTGCTAGCCAGCTTATGATATTTATGACTCCAGTCCATCTTTTTCTAAAGAAATGTTGATCTAGCTCAACAAATGCGATCGTGAGAGTGCCGTAGCGTTAGAGGGCGCGTTAAAAGTGAGCGTTATAAGTGAGCGTAAGAGGGGGCGCTGAAAGTAAAAAAACAGAACCACGTTTGTAGTTCTAGAAAAAACTTCAAATTTGTGTTAGTCACTGACGGCAAAGGGAGCTAAATCCTCAAAATGGAGAAAAATAAAATTTTGTTTGTTCCCGTTCACGTGGAATGCCCCATATATAATTATAAATATAGTCAGCAAATAACGGACACAAGTAGATTTTTATTTGAAACCTACCTACAATCGAAAACAAGTTTAAATTCAAAAAACTACAACTTATCTTGAATTTGTTAAATATTTCCACAATTTCATTATTCCGTATTTCTTACCTTTCATAACTTCTTCTGAAATGTCTGTTTTAGTTATTTTGAAAATAAAATTTCATTAAATACCCCTCCATATTATTATTTAAAAATCTTTACCTAAAAATGAAAAAAATAATTTTGTATACATATTTCCATAAAATTGTAAATAATAATTATTATAATAAAAATTTTATTTATAACATTTTTGTTTTCGTAGGACACATTTGCGTTTGCTGGAGTTTCGTGGATTTATATGGCCAATTTGTTAGTAATAATCGCTTTATTTTAAATAATTTTGACTACATTTATATCCAGAGCTTCCTCCCTGCATGTTTTTCCAAATTATTTTTGGACAAATGTGTCGACAAAAACTTGCGGAATCAAATAAGTAATGGGTTAAACTTTGTTTTTGTTTTTAAATCCAAAGAATTGAGTTGTCACAAACCATGACAAATGACATAGTATCATGTTGTAGTTTCATCGATTATTGGTCTAGTTATGGCGTCATATTTAGTAACTGTTTCCGTTTTGTATGGAATATTACTAAAGTACTGGAGTTTTGTCCATTTATGCCTCATTATTCGTAAATCGATGATGCCCCAAATTAAAACCGAATATGAGGAAATTATGACAGAATTGATTCATATATTCAAAAAGTGATGCATGCTAAATGGCTGCGCCAATGGTTTACTTTACATTAAAGCGAAAGAATGATTGATGATTTCTTTCAATTCATCAAGCTATTCAATATCTGCTCAACTGTTACGATCATCGATCAATGCATCTTCAACGTTTATACTGTATAATTTATACTTAGTCCAATAGTATGGTTAATCAAAAAACCATCAATGATAATTCGCTTCAATGTAAAGCAAACCACTAACTCAGTCGATTAGCATTTAGCATACATCACCCTCCGAATATACATATTATGCTCTCCCTCAGTTCCTCATATCCGGTTTTGATTTGGTGTATCATACATTTACGAAATGCATCTAAAAACATACAATACACTGGTGTAGCCGAAATCATTTTGGTCCTTCGAGTTGGATGTGCATCAATTATTGTTTAATTTAAGAAAAAAGAAAAACTTTTGCAAATAAAAATTATTTAAATAAAATTTTAAAACAAAATCAAACAATTACATCGAGCTTTCGATTTAGTGCGTGTTGTTTGGTATTTATTACAAATTGGCATTTTGCTCAAAGAGTAAATTTGCTTCCAAACATTTTCAATCTCACTTTCATCTTAATGAAAGCGAGTTTTGTCCGAAAAAAAAGTCCAGATACATCCAAGGTCAATTAACATGTTTTAAGACGAAAGTTGCTTCATCATCTTCGATTGGTGGGTTTGAATCACAATTACGTCACATTCAACTATTCTATGAATGGAACGTTTGACAATGACAAGTACAAGCGTACAATTGGTTGTACTCTTCGTAAATCTGTCTTCCACAAATGTTTTAAATTCCCTGTTATCCAATAAATCTCATCCAAAACACTTTAAAAAATTTTTTCAAACAAATGTGGAATTTTATTCCAAACAATTTTTGTTCAAAAATAAATAAATCACAATTTCGTATAAATTAAAAAATAAAACAAAAACTTTAAACATTATTTTAACGTAAAGTAATTCATACCAGTATATTTAATAATAAAAAAAATAAATTTCACATTTTCTTTTCAGTTTTATATTTAAATATTTATGATCAAAATTACAATAATAAAATAACAACAAACAACACATATTTAATACAAGTTTACAAAAAAAAATTAATGAAATTATACACAATATCCAGATTCCTCCCATTCCACACTCTCGATATCATAGATTTTCGCTCCCCATCAACATTGAAATGAATTTCATATAATTTCACATGTACAAAAATGTAAAACAAATAAAAGAATGAGAAAATTGGCATTGGAAATATCTGCATGAAATTTAAATATTTCGTATATTTCCTCACACAATAACACTTCTTTCTACTCCATCTCCCAACAATTTCTTGACAGTTATTTTCTTATTTTTAACTTAACAGCAAAAGAATAAGGTAGAACACAATACATTTAAATTTCTAATTTTCAATTATTTTAGTTATTGTTACCAACAAAAAAAAACGAAAACGAAACAATATTATTTTCGATCCTAGAAAATTGGGTTGGAAAATGTAATGAAGCTTTTTTATTTGTAAATAGCAAATGAGTGAAATTGAAGGATTGAATTTTATAATCGAATTTTATAATTTGAAATAAAAATAATCATAACGATTTTCATACGAGGAAAATATTTGAAACCAGATTAAGATATGATAGAATCAAATTGATTGGCTTTAGTATTTTAGTTCTAGATCAGACAGATAACCTCAAATTTTTAAGATTGAAATTGAAGAAATTTTATTCTTAACATTTTTGTTTAATGATTGTTGCTATGGGTTAGACATTGTATGGGAATGAAATTGATTTTAACTTTGAGATATAAACGAAACATTAAATTGGAAGAAAGCTGGTTGTTTTAATATTTCCCTTTTATTTTTAAAGGGGACTATATTTCCATTTTTACACAAGAACTTCTGTTATTTATTTACACCTTTATTAACTATTTCCACAAATAATTTTAGAAGAAAACCGAAAAGTTTTCAAACTAGGCAAAGGCTAACTTATACTATTAGAACCCAGAAAAAGAAGGTGTCACACATTTGTTTTTTAATTTAAAGTTAAGCATGTTTAGTGTTAATTATAACGGACTAAACATTAACGTCTCTGAATAGGCATGATATCTTCGCTAACTGGGGTTTGAGAATATAAATCAAGTTTCTTTAAGAAATTTATTGATGTTGGTTTTAAAATGTTGAGGATTAAATTGTCAGGGAATACCCATGCAGGTAAGGCATTCCAGAGATTTGAAAGTCGGTTGAAAAATCACGTTGAAAAGCGACAGTTCTACACCTTGTTATTTGAACCGTAAAAGGATGAGCTGCTACGGCTGCTCTAGTGTTGCGCACAGGGTTTGCAGACTAAGGTAAAATCGATTTAATTCCCGCGAATTTCCGTTCAGCCATAATGTACCTGTAAAAAATTGTCAGATTAGCGATATTTCGTCTATCAAGGAATCAAGTTCGTTTGTAAGTTTTGAATTCCCGATCAATTTAATAGCTCTCCGCTGTTCAGAATCAATACATTTCAAACTACCTAAGTATGCTCCACCCCAAATGTGAGAACAGCATTACATGCAGGGACGTATAAAAGACTTGTATACTAAAAGAAGCTGTTCACTATCAAAAAATTTACGACATCAACCTAAAAAACCCAATTTTTGAACTGCATTTTTAGCTAGAATAAAACAGATATTGATTAATGTCATAGCAACTGAAATATGAGACCAAAACATGTATCAGACTGTAATTTGAGCTAGCTCGAATAACGATTCTAAAAATGCCAGCAAATTTTGTTTTAGTGGTTTCCAACATAAGGCATCAAACCCCACTCAACCGAAACTTTCCTGGAAGGTATGACAGTACTGAAAGCCCTTTCAAAGCATAGTCTAAGTGTGTATGATCCGACTTTGAATCCACTGTGACATGACGCTGAGTTGAAGAAACGTTTCTGGTGGTATTTGCTGACGAAGATAAAAAATAGGGAAACAATGACAAAATAGACAAGAGATTTACCTATGCTCTTAGAAATCCAGAAGAAAGTTGTCACAGACCATGGCGTATGGGTAGCGACTAGCGACTGAGAGCGGAATAACAAGTCTTGGAATGGCAGAATGACTTGTGGATATTATCGTTTGGTGTGGAAAAACAGTGATCGTTTAAGTTCTGTCGATTTATGTCGAGTGCTATAAGTTTGATTATACGCATATACAGAGCTTCCTTTCAGAATCTTTTTAAATTATTTTTTGACAAAAAAAACGAAAAAATGCAAAATAGTCCACCTACGCTTTTCAAAATTCAGAAAATAAGTTGTTAGAGATCTTGACAAATAACATAGCAACTGAGCAGATGAGACCAAAACACGCACTGTTTAGCAGTTTGAGATGAAATCGAATAACGTATGTAGGACTGTCAACCAGTTTCGTGAGTATGTAATTTTTTATAATTGTTATGCAGTATATCCAACAAACAGGGGTTATTTATTGAGCAAACAAGGGTTATCGTGGGTGAATTAGGCAGATTTCAAACATCGTCAGAATAGAAAGTTTAAGTGTAAATTTTGGAAGTGAAATTTTTACATGAAAAATTTTAAAGCTACGTAATTTCCCCCAATCAAACTTATAATAATAGTCTCTGTTACGAAGCAAATGTCCCTGAGTTGGTATTTTCCCGATTCTAAAATTCCATTATAGAACAATGAATTCAGTGGCTGTTTTTTAATTTTTTATAGTTTCGTTAATTTTTTTTTATATATACTTGTGTCAGTGTATAAATTTCGGGTAATCGATCGGAATAATTTGAGAAAGACACTTTTTTTCTTGATAAAATTGAAAATTTTTTTTGTGAAGAAAATTTCTTTTAAAATTAACTTTTGCTTTCTAGGATTCAATAAAATAAAACATCCAACCAAAACGCGTAGGAGTTTACACTACTCCCATCCTTTCCTGGTTATCTAATCAGGTTTCAGGTTTATGGTATCGGTAGGACTCTTCACGCACTAGCCCTCTTTAACGATAGGATCCCTCCTTTTAGAGTTTTAGTATATCCTATGACGCTAATTGCTGAATTTCAAGCGGATAAGGCTGAGGAATTTCTTCCAAGATAGCCTGACCAACTAACGAAGGAAGACCTCGCTCAGCCTTCATGTGGTTGGGTGATTGATTCAACCCTAGTCATTGCATCCTCTTACTACATGTCAATGATGTGAAACCTTGTTAGGAAATCTGGCTAGACTTTTGTTGCAGAAAATTTGTCCTCTGATTTCGCTATACAATACTTGCTAACCAGGTGAAGTACAATCACCACGTACACCATTTTTCCACACCATTTTTCCACCATTCTTCCACATTGAAAAAGACAATTTGTCTTGAAAATAGTAAAAAGAAAAATTGTCTAATTTTTGATTATTCTAACAAGTGTTGGAATATTTAATTTTTTTATAGAAAATTTATTTAATTTGTTTAATTTAGTTGACTTATATGTGAAATCAGCATGGTCCGGAAATGAGGTTTTAATTTTGTATATTTAGGTATTGGAATTCGTTGACATCAATTAAAAAAATTTCTGCGTTTTTAGTTGTTTTTTTAAACCCTGTCTTAAGATACAGGGTGTTGAAAAATCAAGAAATTGCTCGACCCTGGTGTATTGAAATGGCTCTACAGTCAAAACTACTGAGCTGATTTTATTGTTATATCGCTCAAAATGTAGGTATTGAACAGAGCTGAAATAATTATTCACATTATATGGTCTTGACGACTTAGAGCAGTTCGGATGTGATGGAATTGGAGGAACAGTAAAAAGAAAAGGACCTAGAGCGAGTCTTAGGAAAGAATACGACAAAGTTATATCAACACCTCCGGAGTTATATAACTGGGGAGCAGCTCCAGGCAATTTTCAAGATAACATACAGTTTTTCTATGTAACGGAGAGTTTTCTTAAACTGTGTAGTTTAAGGTCCAAGCTTAAAATCCGTTGAGGAAGTGCTTGTTTTTTTAATATATGCTTTTTTCAAACCTCCATATGCGTTTTACACAATGTATCATTATGCAAATTTTACATATTTTTTAGGCAATTTTTTATTTTATAATGATTCTAAATTAATTTTTAATTAGGACCATAATCGATTTAGTAAATAATTTCAAAATCTCAATCCCACAATACTCCCTCCTTTGAAAAAAAATATATTAAGGTTTTGAAATATATTTTATTTGATGATTTTATTTTGCTTTCATTTCCTTTTTCCTTCAATAAAGGATTGAAATGAATTCGATTGTGGCCTCGCAATGCCCAGATTCCGTTGTGGAATTGTGTTTTTATCATGAGTTCCCACAAACAAACAGCCCCCCTAGTAGATTATTACTAGTAAAAGTAGTTTTTTATGTCATGTTTTATGTTTTTATGTTATGTTTTTATGAGAGGTGATAAACTGCACTTTTTCTTATCACTAATATATCCTGAAAATTTGAGGAAAATCGAAGACATCAAATATCAAAAGTGTCCAACTTTAAAAAAATGACTCTTAAAGAAACTGCTTAAGCTGCTACCCAAAAAACCTCTCCTTTTTGTATATAATTCCTACAATATTTCGCACTTTGTTTACATGAGCCCTGCCTAAAGTGGAGTGGATAGATATATTATCAAATAGCAAAAGGTTTTGAAAAAACGAGCCATAAACTATATTTTAAACGTACCAATGTTCTACCCAAGTCGTTTACCATTTTCAGAATTTCTTCCACTACAAATCGTTATAGAAAAAGAACTAATTGTCTTGATTTATATATCAGTGACTCTACGATTAAAAAACAAAATTACGCTAATTCGTTCCTACGAGGTTCAACATCTTAAATTGATCTTTTTTCCGTAAATTTTTAATTTTTGATTTAATTTTTGACTTGCAATTTTTAATTCTTAATTTTGGCCAAACATTTTTTCATATTTTATGTTATATTATATTTTTATTTTCCACTATTATTAGACTTAATTTAATTATTTTTAATCCATATTCCTTCTCGTTTCTTGAATTTGAATTGAATCTAAAAAGATTTACGTCCATCAACACCTTTGAACGTATGTTGTTGTGGGACCTTGGTCTTAAAAGGGGTTTATGTGTTATTGTGACACATATTGTAATTCCTACTACACAACACATTTTATAAAAAAAAAAAAAAAAAAAATTAAGTTTCAAAGTATTAATATTTATTTGTTTAGTTTTTAAGCAAGTACACGTAGGTTATAACGATTAAGATTGTTGTATAAATCTCCTTTGGTTTATAATAGATTTAGTTAGTAAAAATATAGATTAAGAAATCACTAAAATTATAAATTATCCAAAATCAACAAAATTAATAAATAAAATTAAATTCAGTAAATTGTTAATTATGCGAAAATTGCATAAATCAAAATAATTGCACAAATCGAAATATTTAAATAATTTTATTTGATTTTTTTTTTTTTTTTTTTTTTTTTAATAAAATGTGTTGTGTAATAGGGTTTAGAATATGTGTCACAACAACACATAAATACCTTTTAAGACCTAGGTCTAGACCTGGGTCCCACAACAACTGGCGTTCTGAGGTGTAGATTAACGCTTTTTTTAAACATCTGTGGGTTGAAGCCACCTGAGACTAAGTGTTCCGGCAAACTATTCCATTTGTACGCAGTTCGGACAAAGAAGTCTCTCTGCGATCTGCCAGTATGACAGCGCGGGATCTTTACCGTTTCACTGGTTGCGGCAGCCGATTGCCGAGTGGAACGGGGGTAAGAATAAGTTTGAGGCATGATGCCGCTGATTTCATCTGAGCACTGCTGATGACGATATTTGTAAAAAACAACGAGGTCAGCAACAGTGCGACGATGTTGTAGGGAATCAAGTTGTGATGTCAAAGTTCGATCACCTACAATTCGTATAGCTCGCTTTTGAACAGAGTCCAAGAGGGCCAAGATGGAAACAGAGGCAGCACCCCAAACTTGACAGCAGTACTCCATACAGGGACGAATATAGGACTTATAAACATGGAGCAATTGGTATGGAGTGAAAAATTTTTTGCATCTATTTAGGAGGCCGAGTTTTTTAGACGCGCTTTTTGCCATCGCCATTACATGATCGTTCCAGAGTAGGTCATTTGAAACTGTGACACCCAATAAAGGAATGTTTTTACATTCACCTATTGGTTCATCACACATACTAAATAAAATATCTTTGGGGAACTCGGTCTTTAATCTGGAAACAATCAACAGCTGTGTTTTGGTGGAGTTGAAATTGACAAGGTTTTGGTCACCCCAGTCGGCGACTTTATTCAGGTCTTTGTTCACGTTTATGGCAGCGTCTCTCCGGGCAGGATTAATTCGTTCGTGCATTTTACCTTTTGAAGGAAGGGGCTCGAACGACTTGTGCAGAGTACTATCATCTGCAAAACTATTTATTGGGTTGCTGGTGATTTTCAACAATTCGTTGATATAAATCAAAAATAGGGTTGGGGACAATACTGAGCCTTGGGGTACACCAGCGTTAATTAGTTTAGACTCAGAAGAATATCCGTCTAAGGTTACCGAAATGTATCGGCCGGATAGAAAATTTTGAATCAGCTTCACAACATTGGGATGAAAACCGTACGCAACGAGCTTGTTGATTAAGTTGGCATGCCAGACTCGATCGAATGCCTTGGAGATGTCTAAAGCGATAACGTATGTTTCACCACCTTTATCAAGTATGCTGTTCCAACAATGCGCTACATAGTTTAATAGATCGGTAGTTGATCTTTTGTTTCGAAAACCGTATTGGCTGTCGGATATTAAATGATTTTCTTCCAGAAATTTTGAAATATGTGTATTAATATAATGCTCATAGACTTTGGATAGGACCGATAGTAAAGCTATTGGCCTATAATTTGAGATATCGGATTTTGGTCCCTTTTTGGGGACGGGCTGGACATTTGCCAACTTCCAGCACGAGGGAAATATACCAGATTTGTAGGATTGGTAGAATATTTTAGTTAAAGTTGGTGCAAGTTCTTTGGAAAAGGTTTTTAAAATAATGGGTGGAATATTGTCCATTCCTGATGCTTTGTTGATGTTTAACCCCTTTAAAAGTTTAGCGACTATTTTGGGTTTGAAGTGAAGTTCATTCATATTAACTCCTGAAGACTGGATTTGGGGTATTTCTTTAGGAGTTTCCAAAACAGTGGAGTTCAGAGCAAAGCGTTCAGCGAACAAGTTAGCTTTTCTTGCGGGATCATTGACGATTAAATCACCATCAATAATAGGGGGAATAGAAAATTTTGTACCAGAATTTAAAGAATTAATGGCACTGTAGAAACTCTTGTCAGAAACAGACATAGACGTAAGTTTTGAGGCTTTCGCTCTGTCAATTTCGGACTTTTCGTTTGAGATAATCTGATTAGATATTTTGTTGGCCTTTAGATATTGGGATCGATTAGTGGGAGTTTTGTTATGAATCCAAATATTAAATGATCTACGTTTGTTTCTAAGTGCCGTTTTGGCAGCTTTCGAATACAAGTATTTTTGTTTGGGTTTTACTATGGAGAAAGGGACAAATTTATTTATAGCAAATTGGATGGTTTCTGTAAAGTTTTGAGCAGAAACATTTACATTGTCAGTGTAAAAACAATGACGGTCGAAAGGGAAACCATGGAAAAAATTTTGAAGACCACTCTTATCCATTCTTGAGTAGTGAAATATTTTACGGGGTTTGGGAGCTGTAGTTTTATGTAAATCAGTTTTGATAACTGATGAGATTAAATAATGATCAGAATTTCCAATACTACCTTTCGCAACATCGACACTCGTAATATCTGGCATTGTGGTAAGATAGAGATCTAGTAGAAAACTATTATCACCGCCATTACGGGGAGTGAAAGTCGGGCTTTTTACAATTTGGAATAGGCCCTGAGACGCGGCAAAAATTTCTGCCAGTTTTCCACTATTGTCAACATCGTCGGTCGATTTGGAGAATTCCAACCATGATTTGTTGTGGACGTTGAAGTCACCGGTAACGATAACTTCACAATTAGGGGACTTTGCTCTAATCTCGTCCATAATTTTTGTCAGTATATTAAAAAAGTTTGGGTTACGTTTGTTGGAGGACCGGTATAAAGCTATTGTAAAAAAAGTCATTTCTGGAAGACAAATCTTTAAAACCATTGTATTGAAGCCGTCACCGTGTAGTTCAAAATTTGGAAAGCGCGTGTACGCAACACTCTCATGAATGAATGCGCATACGCCCTGATGGAGTTTGAAAGCTGATCCGAGCCTATATTTGGAATTAAGCGATTCTATAAAGAGAAAATTTTCAGAAACTTGTGTTTCTGTAAGGAATAGAATGTTCGGTTTGTCGTGCTCAAGATGATGTTGCACGTGGTCATGGTTAGCGTTCAATCCGCAGATGTTTTGAACATGGATTTTAAAATTTTTTATTGATTCATATATGTTTTGTCCCTGCAAATTCCGTGGACATGCCGCTTTATGCGGGTGGATTGCGCAAATTTGCTTTACCACTTGCAGACTTATTTTTTTTCGGTTGTACTGCCATATATATATCAAAATGTTTATTTTATTTTTTTGTGTTTTATTTTAAAATGCATAACTAAGTAAAAAATCCTATCATACTACAAAATATGACATATGCCAATATTTCATGATAAGATGAAGAAATAATAACAAAATAATAAGTGAAAAACAAATTGTGAGAAATTTGCAGAAAACAAAACAAAACTAAATGCCAATAATTCAGCTGATGCAGCGCACCCCAGACGCACCGCCCACCACTTCAATCGAGGCACAAAGCCCACACATAACTACGTGTTGGTTCGATTCCTCGGAAGAGCTAATGAGCGGTACCGCTACGGAACGCTGCCCAGCTAAGACTGGAAGTGCTGCCGTTGACTAATTAAAGTTCGTCCGCCAGCACCCTAAGATATCATCTTGGCTAATGACATCTCCTGCCATTGCCAGTGGTATGTGATATCTCACGCTAACTCATATGTCAATGGCAGGGACTGGAGTACGCAGGGTAGTCAGACCCGTAGATCAACATTGATCATAATCGATCAAAATCGATCCCTCCTGCGGCGGCAACAAAATTGTTGTTAATGTTTCAATTTTTAATTACAATTAGGCCAAATCATTTTTGTTGATTTTGGGTAAATTAAATAATATAAATGATTGGATTTTAGTTTTTAAACGGAGTTGAATTTTAGTTCGTAGACAATAAAGTCGTAATTTTAGTTTTGTATAATTAAGTTAAAGTCTAAACAAAGTTTTTGAGTTTTTAGTTTTTAATTCTGAAATTCAAGATAATAGTTCTAAATTAAAAATAAATAAAAATTACAATAAAAGTTATAATTAAATTAATAACAGTTTGAAAATATTAAATAATAATAATAATAATAATAATAATTTAATAATTTATTTTTTTATTGCCATATCAAAGTTTACAATAAACTTATTTATAATATGTTTAGGATTAAACAAAAATTTCCAAAATATTATCAAAAATAAGAAGAAAAGAAAAAGCTAATATATAGTATACATAGTATAAAAACATAATACATTACATAAAAACATTTTATAAAAATATTATATTATATTACACACACGAACAAAATTAATTAGTAACGGTTAATATGATAATGCTCAAACCATTGACTTTTGAACTGAATATACGACTTAGATTTCTTGATTATAGAGGGTAGTAAATTATAATTACTGAGTCCCTGAACAAAAAATGAACGATTTAAGGCTTTACCGACGTTGTGGGGTAGAAGAAAACTTTGAGATCTTACAGAACGTAATGGAGTCAATTTCTCAAACAGATAAGCAGGCTCTTGGTATAAAGTCAGTTTGTGAATCGTGGAACACACGCGAAATTTATAGTAGTCACCCAACTGACAACCTAAAAGCTGTACCGCGCAAGCCGAAATATGCTCATACTTTCGTTTTCTAAACACATATCTGGCGCAAGAGTTAAAAGCAAGCTTTAAAACATCGAGGCATTTTTCATCCATGCCAAATAAGACTATATCATAACACGTGAAATGTGGGAAAACAAAGGATAAAAACAATTTACTTCTAAGTGTTGTATCCGCAAACTTGGTAATCTGCCAAAGCCGACGGAGCATAAAATTAACTTTCTTTCGGATAGAATTAACTTGATCGACCCATGACAATCTATTGTCAATTATTAGTCCAAGATTTCTTACGGTATTTGAGAAAGGCACAATCTCGCCTTCAACCATAATATTAGGTAGGTTGATATGATCAACATATGCTTTGTGTATTAAAATGGCCTGGGTTTTATTTGCATTCAAAGATAAACCATTCGATTTAGACCATCTATTAATTGACGCAATATCATTATTAGCATTCCCAATTATGGTACCCAGCTCACTCTCAGCTCCATTTGTGTACACTTGGACATCATCAGCATACATGTGATACTTACAATGCTGAATTTCATCAGCCAAATCATTAATATACATAGAAAATAACAGTGGTCCCAGGACACTGCCCTGAGGAACACCATACGATAGTTTATCGAACTCCGACCAACAACCATTAACATACACGCATTGCATTCTCTCAGACAAATAAGAAAGTATCAATTTACACGCAACAGTTGAGAACCCGAATTTGTTTTTCAATTTATCTATCAAGTTTAGGTGTTTAATCGAGTTAAATGCTCTACTGAAATCCAAGAGAACCAATAAACTCACAAGCCTTTCATCCATATTTCTACGAATGTCGTCTATAATATGAAGAAGAGCAGATTGTGTTCCATAAAACGGACGGTATGCTGATTGAAACTTATTCAACAGCTGATTTTTATTCAAATATTCTATAATTTGTTGTTTCATAATGTTTTCCATTACTTTTGATAGACACGGTAATATACAAATTGGACGATAATCCTCAACATTCAAAGGTTTATGCGTTTTCGGGATCGGAATTATTTTTGCTTCTTTCCATTTATTAGGAAAGATTGATTTTGTTAAAATATTATTAAAAATTAGTAAAAGATAAGTATCAATTAGAGGCAAAATCAATTTAATAAAACGCAAATGTATATTGTCCAGACCAATAGATTCTGATTTGACGCGTTTAAAAGCTTGGTATAATTCCTGCATTGTGATATTACGAAATGAAAACGAACTCTCATTATGATAGATGGAATGACAACTGAGAGACGTTAAAGAGTGATCACTTAAAATTCCGCTTTGATCAGTATCGTTCTCTTGCAAAACCGGAACGACGTCAGCAAATTGTTTTAAAAACTCCTCCGGTTTATGTTGAGTTGGCAGAATTATCGATTTACCCGAAGTTCCCAACGCCCGCACTCTATTCCAAAAGGTTTTCGAAGGTACATTCGAATTCAGTTTCATACTTATGTATTTTCTTTTAGCCGCTCTTATAAGACCAGTTACCTTATTCCGTTGTTTACGATAAAGACACAAGATCTCTGTAGACTTTGACCGCCGCCATCTTCCATACAAAAATTCACGAAGGTTAATATTGTATTTTATTTCCTGTGACATCCAAGGAGTATTATTAATTTGGGAGTTAAAAGTTTTGATAGGAACACAATTATCAAAGGAAACAGAAATGTATTTGGAGAACAGAGCTATCTGATCATTAATATCAACTGTGTTGTACAAAAGATCCCAATTATGAGAGTTCAGGTCGCTTATAACATTCTGCGGATCAATATTATTGAAATCTCTGTAGCTGATTTTAGTAAAAGATCTTACAAATTCTACTGTGTACGTAAAAAACAGAAAATCATGCGTTTTTAAAAATTCGAAAGAAATCTGATTGTGATATTTTATACTGTTTGTATTAGTGATAATAACATCTAACAGTGTTGCTCCATTATTGAAAAAACACGTAGGTTTTTTATTAATTATGGATAGTGAAAAATTTTCCAACAATTTCACGAACTGTTTAGTAGATGGAGATGGATTGAGAATGTTCATGTTGTAATCGCCACAAATAATAATATCAGAGTACTGTAGAGAATGAGTCGACAAAATATCATTTATTTTCCCATTGCAGTTTAATAAAGGCGGACTGTAGCCATTCATAAGAAAAACTTTTTTACAACCTAATATCAGTTCAAGACCTATAGCATTTAGAGATTCATTATATTCTTCAAAGATTAATTTGGAATAAATTGTTGATCTTACATACACGCAGACACCACCACCTCTCCGTTCCGGTCTATCACAACGGTATATTTTAAATCCAGGTAAGCTAATAGATAAATCGCTTATATAATCTTTTAAAGCAGTTTCCTGGATGCAAATGATGTCCATATTTACAGCAGCGAGAATACGCTTAATGTCATTCATTTTTGGTAGTAAACTTGTAACATTCATGCTACAGATATTAAGCTCATTCGTGTTTCTATTTAATAAAGATTTAAGTAACAAGTTGGCATCGTTCGAGGACTCAGGGGTATCCGTATTAATAATTTTTTATTCGTTTCCGCCATATATTCAGTTCAGTCAATGGTTCACTCAATATCATACCATATGTGATTCCAAAAATTAAAGTTAAAACCGACCTATTGTAATTAATATTAAACATATATGAGATTACCTTGTTCGCGATATAATAACTGTTATAATTAAACATTACACTATTGATCCAATAACAAAAAACTAAATATTCACTTAAGATCATACTAACTAAATAAACTTAAACCAAAAATTAACTAAGTTTAATTCAATTTCAATAAATTAATTTATATTCAAAATTCTATTCGCGAGCCCTTTAAGCTAGAAACATTTCAATTTACTTCAATAAAAACTACAAGCAAATATTAACATAAAATTGATAATAATAAACTAAAACACAGAGAAATTACTAATTAGCACTACCATTCTCACCTCTTTTAGTCATACGGGTAACTCTCTTTTCATCACTATGTGTAATCTTTTTCATCTTAGAACCTTTTGTTGGAGACGTAATACAGCCAGCATTCGTATTAGGGAACGGATCTGTTGAGGTTGATTGATGGTCCTTACTAGTTGAAGGTATTAAGTTACTACACCCATAATCATTTGATGGAACATTTGATTTGAAAGAACTAATTTTTTCCATAGTTTTAACCAAAACAGGCTTATCGTTCAATCGCGGAATAATAAATACAAGTCCGCCTTTGGAGTAAACTTTAGTAATTTTTCCGGCTCTCTGTAGAGCCTTAGCTTCGAAGAAAATTTTATAGTTGAATTTAGTTAAGACGTGGTTACAGTAAATCCGTAGATCTCTAATATTCTCCTCACTAAAGCCGATATGATGCAATTTTAAGTCTTTGAAAACACGGTACTTGTCGAAAAATTCATCCCTCATGTATTTACCCATGAATCTTACTAATATTGTCGTACCATTCTTTAATTTGCTGGTAGATTTTGCAGGTAATTTGAATATAGAGTCAATACACGAAATTTCTTTAAAATCAATCACCTCACAAATTTTCATAAAAATGACTTTTGCAGAATATTCACAAGCCGGTATACCAGTTATAATTGCTTCACGATTTTTTGTTTCCCGTTCTAGATTATTTAAGCAATTATCCATTACATCAATTTTTAGTCTTTTTTTTTTTTCTTTTCCTTTATCTCCATTTAGGAGCATAGGGCGTCTACTAGACTGGACCATCTAACTCTGTTGGGGGCAATCGCTTTCAGTTCACCCCATGTCTTGCCAATTTGTTTTGCTTCAGCTAGCACCGTTTTCTTCCATGTCATGGGTGGTCTTCCAACTCTCCTTTTACCTTGTGGATTCCACTCTAGGGACATCCTTGTTATATCTTCGACTGATTTTCTCAGTGTATGTCCTATCCATCTCCATTTTCTTTGTTTTATCTCGGTCTCAATGTCTAACTGCTCTGTCTGCCGTAGAAGTTCCTGGTTACTGATGGTGTTTGGCCAGAAGCATTTGATCAGTCTTCTCAGGCATTTGTTCACAAACACCTGTAGTTTATTTGTGATCTTTCTTGTTTGTTTCCACGTTTCACACCCATACAGCAGTACTGACTTGACACATGCATTGAACATTCGTAGCTTTGTCTTTCTTGACAGGACGGATGCATTCCAGATCTTGTGAAGCATATTGAACGTATTTCTGGCTTTGTTAATACGCTGACTGATATCTTCTTCAGTCCCGCCTGTTTTTGCTACAGTACAACCAAGGTACACAAATTTGTCAACTTCGTCCACTTGTGTATTGTTGATGGTAATTGGTGTTATCGTTTTGGTGTTCAATCTCATAGCCTTTGTTTTTCTGATATTAATGTTGAGACCGACTTCATGTGCAAGGGTTGATAGCTTCTGTATTTTTTGCTGCATGTCCGTATGTGTGTGTGTAAGTAGACAGATGTCATCTGCGTAGTCTAGATCATTGAGCCGTCTTGTTGTATTCCATTGGATTCCATTTGGAATTGCATCATCGAGCTTTCTCATGATACTATCTAGTACTATTAGGAATAGTAGCGGGGATAGTACACAGCCTTGTCTCACTCCTCGGTGGTTGTAGTATTCATCACTTTGCTGTCCTTTGTATTGTATTCTGTTTGCAGCATCCCGGTACATTTCTTTGATTAGATCAACTATTTTCTTCGGGATGCCCATTTCACAAAGTGTCTTCCATATCGCGCTCCTGTTGATTGAGTCGAAGGCGCGTTCGAAGTCCACGAAGAGGAGATACAATGGTGAATTCCATTCATTTGATTGCTCAATGATGATACGGATTGTGTTGATATGATCGGTACAGCTTCTTCCTGGCCTGAAGCCGGCTTGTTCATTTCTTAGTTTCATGTTAATTGATGGAGATATTCTTTCGAGAATGATCATTGCTAGTATTTTCATTATTGTGTTGAGCAGAGATATGCCTCTCCAATTTTTGCATTCTCTTAGATCACCTTTCTTTGGGATTGTTATGGTTAAACCTTCTTTCCATTTGGTTGGTGATTTACCTTCGTTCCATACATCAGCTAATAGTGGTGTTAGAGCTTCTGCTGTTGTGTTTACATCTGCTTTGAGTAGTTCTGCTGATATATTATCTGTACCAACAGATTTGTTGTTCTTGAGTTTCTGTATGGCATCTCTAACTTCCCGTTCCGTTGGTGGATGGGTGCTGATAGTTTCGTTATAGTTGTCATCCGGAGACTGCAAGTTATTTTCTTGTTGGTGGCAGTTGTCTTCGAAGTATTCTTTCCATCTATTTAGCTGTTGTTCATGAGTTGTGAGGGTTTGACCAGATTCATCCTTTATTGGTGGAGTGTTTGTATATTTGTTGGTGACCTTTCTCACGCATTTGTGTAGTGTGCGCATATTTCTATTAGCTGCTGCTGTTTCCGCAGTCTTGAGAATGCTTTCTGTATATCTTCTGCGATCATTCCTTGCCATCTTTTTAACTTGTTTTGCTGTGCTTTCATATTTGTTGCGGATCTCGGTTGTGTTCTGGTGACACAACTGCAACTTGAGCTGTCGACGCTCTTCAATTTTCTTCCATGTATCATCGCTAATCCATGGTTTCCGTGATTTGTCTTGGTATCCAAGCACATCTGTAGCAGTTTTGACGTAAGCTTCTTTAACTTGTTCCCATTTTTCATCAGTGCTGGTGGTTTCGTTGTTTGGTAGATTGAGCTGGAGCGATTCTTTGAAGATGTTATTTGTATTTTTGTCGCTCAATCTACTGATGTTAAATTTCCTCTGACATGACTTGTTGTTTTGTTTTACAGCGGCTGGTTTAATTTTGAATGTTGCAATTACCAGTTGATGGTCGCTGTGTATATCTGCTCCTCGCTTTGCTCTGACGTCTTGTAGTGAGGATAGAAACTTCTTATTCACCAGTACGTGATCAATTTGATTCTTGGTTCTTCCATTTGGTGATGTCCAAGTGTATTTGTGTATGTTCTTGTGTGGGAACTTGCTGCCTCCTATGAATAGTTGATTTGTGACACAACAATCGATGAGCCTTTCTCCATTATTGTTACGTGTTGATTCTAGTGCATGTTTGCCCATGACTGATTCCATTCCGGTGTTGTCGGTTCCAATTTTGGCATTGAAATCCCCTTGTATTATTTTGATGTCATTTCGGTGTGCACTAGCCAGTGTTGCTTGGAGCTGTTCGTAGAATTCATCTTTTGTCGCATCATCAGCTTCTTCGGTGGGTGCATAGCACTGTATGATCGTTGTGTTTCTAATTTTCGATTGGAATCTTGCTGTTATTATTCTGCTACTGATTGGTTTCCATTCGAGAAGTGCTTTCTTTGCGTTAGGTGTTGTTAATATTGCTACGCCTTGTTCATGTGTGTTGGATTTACCAGAGAACATCATATAGTTTCCTTCACTTGTTGTTAACTCTCCGCTGTTTTTCCATCTTACTTCACTGAGTCCTAGTATCTCGATGTTATATTCTTTCATTACTTTCTCAACTTGTGCTAACCGCGATGTTTCTATCAGAGTTCTGACATTCCAGTTTCCTACTCGTGTCCGGGTACGATAGCTAAGGGTCGATATTTTTTTATTATTCCGGTTTGTTTTGCTTTGTTTATTTCTAGTATGCGTTTCTTTAATCATTTGAATTTCGGATTCACCTTTCGGATTAACGGGTGATTGGGCCATCGAATCCTAGCCAGTTTCCAGGGCTGCTGGATAAGGTATACTGGCATACCGTGGGCGAGATATTCCTGCTTCAATGTGATTCAATCATATTTCCATATTTTTTCTGGTGAAGTTCCCAAGCGGTCACCCGTTTAAGTTCGCACCCTTCCCAGTGTTGCTTAACTTCCTTGTAAGTGATGTTGTTGACTTATCCACTTCTCCATCTCGCCCACAATTTTTATTATTTTTAGTCTTATTACACTATTTTATTTATTTTTAGTCTTATTACACTAATTTCCTTCTTTAAATCAATCAAGTCACCTTTAATTTCAGTTTTTATAAAATTTAAACAGCTGTTCATTTGGATATTAATATCATTCTGAAACTTGATACACAGTTCCTGCAGCTGAGTAAATTTACCGGTGATATTATCAACTCGCTGTTCAATATTTTCCATTTCGATTTACAATAAACAGTAAATTATACAGTTGTGTTCAAGTTAATTCAAAAATTCAACAGTGCTATTTTTAAGGTTAACATTCGTTCACATATATTACGAAACAAATAGTTCTAATTCACTCAAATGAAATTTTTTTTCTTTTAATTTTTTTAAATCACGCAACTATGAACTGATTTTAAAGAAGAAAAATACAAAAAAACAAATTTCAGCCAAAAAGAGCTCGTGAAAACAATACTTTAGTCAATTATGGCCATTTTATATTAATTTTTTTATTTTAATAATTTTCAGAAAAATTTGCTTGCAAGAGCAGAAATAAAACACGTCTATATCGATCGACGATTACGATGTATTTATGTGTAAATAAGTGTTTTAGTTAATAGTTTTTGAGAACCATCCATAGGTTAGAACCACAAACACTGTTGGTACATAAAGATGAATACAACTTGTACTATACATGGATGTACACATAAAATAACATTACAAGATGTAATAATATTTTAATTTTTGTATGCCACAGTATAGCATTTGTTTTGCTTCAAATGGCTAATGATATTGTTAAAAAAGCAATAATGAATAAAGAAAAAAAAACCTAAATCATTCGTATCTAACAACTTTTTGATTACTGAACATGAGTTGGCTCAAATCACTGTAGCTGCACTAGTAAACTGTAGCTGCATCAACAATCACCCTTACTGGTGCAACAATAATTTTGTATGAAACTTATTCAACTTATCACCTGTTGAGGGGCTACAGTTTTGTTTTACTACTAAATTTATACTACAAATCACAATTTAAGGTATTTCAAATGTAACAATTTTTGAGCAACAATATCTCTTAACATAGAATTAGATTCTGGTCAGTATGGTTGGCTAATGTAAAAGAAGTAAGGAGGTTTAGATCATTTGCAAAT
The DNA here is from genome assembly GCA_963693315.1 of Diogma glabrata. Lineage (NCBI taxonomy): Eukaryota > Metazoa > Arthropoda > Insecta > Diptera > Cylindrotomidae > Diogma > Diogma glabrata. Next base: position 373,863,398 of record OY856187.1, on the reverse strand, counting down.
AATGGGGCAAATAAAAATTTTGTTTACTGTAATAATTATTTTTGATGTAGTGATGGTGTCTTGGTCATGGTTCCTCTGACTTTTGGGGGTCGTCAAATTCCCCGTTCTTTGTTAATTTGAGTTCGTTTGTTTTAAATTTTTACGTACAATTCAGCATTAGTGATGGGCTGAGGGGTCATAATTGAACTTACAGACTGAGCCTAGTTGGAATTTTAATAGCAAGGCACGCAACTCCTCGGATGTTCCTGAGTCTGGTTCTATTATCCCGAAAGCACTAGGCTTAATACACCCGTCGAAAATACAGTATTGTTAAAATGCTTTGAAATGTAGCAACAGGAAGTCATTCTACGACTTTTTCTCAAAATTGAAGTGGTTTGGCTAAAAGCATCTCGATGTAAGAAAATGCCTAGAAAAAAAAACGAAACAAGTAAGTTAAAGCAGACCATTGAAAACTAGGGATGCAATTTAAAAAAAATAACTTACAAAAACAAACGCACCAACACGCACAAACAAACGAAAGTCAGACTGCACCACATGTATTATAGCCAAAGAGATTTAGTCCCCAGTCCGAGGTTCAATATTATTAAATCACAGAGATATCAGCATGATTATTGGTGTCATCACTGCATAACATCTTATCGAAAACAAGCAAGCGGTCTGCTTACTCTAGCGGTCTGCTCACTCCTCACATGATTGCGTTTCCTAGGCCCTAGCAACTCTTTCCCTATTCTGGTCTGGCTCTAGACAATTTTTCAGACACCAGTGTCAGACGCGTCAAAAATATTTCTCGTTTTTTTCTCATGGCACTGATGCCATACTACTTTTTACAGATTTGAAGCGATTTTCATTAAACTTTGACAAATGGTTTCATTCAACATTAGAAAATTTTGTTTAGACTTTGAGATGTGTTGAACATAGAGGCGAGAGGTCTTCCATTCAACTGTTAATTTTTAATCTGTTTTTGTTATGGCCTTCGCCCATGAATCAATGTTGATGAAAGGGGCAGGGATTGGCCATACATTAAAAAAATTTACTTATAATAATAATAATAATCCTTTATTGACTTCAAATTTATAATACAGTTGTGTACATTTAATAATTTACTGAGATCAGCTTTTAATAGTAAGCTTTACAGCAGATGAAATTAATTATTATGAGTATTGCGAAAAAAAAAAAATGAAAAAAGAATGTTTATATATACAAATGCAGTTCAGTCTGCTTAGTAACTAATAAAAAACTTATATTTACCTAACCTACTTAAATCTAAACTTAAAAGCTACGTTGCAAAAATTAAGCGGTAGTAAAGCTAATTGCATTTATCAATTCATTTTCAATATAATTTAATTTATTTATATATCTATCATTAGCTTCTCTAGCAACTACATTGACAAGCTTTATATTTAATTCGTTGTGCAGTCTTAAAGTGCTATAACGTCTAGGGCGTTTATATATAGTTTTTAGAAATTTGTTTTGAATGATTTGAAATTTCTTTTTATGACACAAAGCAATATCCCACCAAATTGGCGCACCATAAAGTATGATATTAAGAATCACACACTTGTAAATTAGTGTCTTATTATGACTATTCAGTTTACTATTTCTGTTGAGTAGAGGATATAGACTTTTGAACAGTGCATTACATTTTTGTTGTATTTGAGTGACGTGTGTCTTAAATGTTAATGATTTATCCAAATAAATTCCTAAATATTTAGTTGAAGGTTTCCATTCCAAAGAAGAGTTTTGAATCAGAAAGGGTTGTTGTGGAAGTTTACGGGATGCTCTGCACCTAGTAAAATAAATAGCTTCACATTTTGATATGTTAATACTAAGTTTCCAGTTTTTAAAAAATTCGAGAATTTTAGTGAGGTACAATTGAAGCTTATTGATAATAGATACCGCCAGCTCATCTGACACAAATATTGCAGTGTCATCAGCAAATAATGATAATTTACATTCACTATCTCTTGGAATATCATTGATGAATAAACAAAAAAGCAAAGGACTCAATACAGCACCTTGAGGAACTCCAGCTGGAATGCTAAGTATAGAGGACATGGAATCAAAAATCTGGACAAAAAATGTTCTATCAGTTAAGAACGATTTTATGATTTTAATTAAAAATATTGGAAATCCATATATAAATAATTTATAGCAGACTGCGTCTTGCCAAACTTTATCAAAGGTCGTTCAAGGTCTAATAATATCATTCCAGTAGATTTTAGCGAAGATCTATTAGATTTAATATGATTGACTACACGATGGATTTGATGAACTGTAGAGTGCCCGGATCTAAAACCAAATTGCTCGTTTATAATTATTTGATTATCAGCTATGAACTCTTCCATTCTTCTTTTGATAATCTGCTCAAAGAGTTTTCCCAATGTACAAAGAAGACTAATAGGTCTGTAGCTTGTAGCAAGAGTGGGGTCTTTGCCAGGCTTTAAAACAGGAGTAATTTTTGCTTTTTTCCATTGAATGGGGAAATAGCCCAGGTTCAAGCAGCACTCGAATATTATCTTAAGAAAATGGATTCCACTTTCAGGAAGATTTTTAAGTAAAATAAATGGAATATTATCTACACCTGGAGCTTTGAGCCTTGGAAGGAATTTCAAAATATCAGAAATTTCAGAAGGGCGAATTTCAGGAATTGTAGCATTGTTATCCAAATTATTGAAATTAGTGCAAAAGTCATTCACTTGTTCTTCAATTACAATATTGGAGTTTGGAATTTGATGAGCGTCAAGGAAAACATCAGCCAATACTTGTGCTTTTTCTGTATTTAAGAAAATTCGATTTCCAGTGTTGGGAGTAACTAATGGTGGAATGGACTTGCGATGGTTTTTAAAATGTTTAGTTGTTTTCCAGAAGTTTTTTGAACCATTATCCAAGCATTCAAGCTTCGTTTGCCATTTTTGATTATAAAGGATATTTATATGATATTTAATAATTCTATTTAGCAAGTTTATTGAGGTTTTAATGTGAGCAAGGCGACTTCTGAGGTAAGATCTTCTAAGCGAATTTCGGTGTCTGATAAAACTTAGCACTTGATCAGATAATAACAATTTATCAGTTGGAAGAACAGGCACAAGCGGTACGGATAGCTCACGAGCTGAAGAAATAGATGCTGTCAAAAAATCGACTGCAGCGTTGACATCTGTATGAATTGAACTTAAATTGAAATTTTCAATTTCAGATGATATATGATTCTGATAAATGCTCCAATTAACATTTTTATAGTTAAAGTATTTACGATGGCAATGATCTACTTGATTATTAAATACTATTGAACAGAGGACTGGCAGATGATCGGAGCAGAGTGCTTGAATGGTGTTAACTTCGGATATCAACTGTGGGTTGTTTGTTAAAAATATATCAATAATACTAGGGACTCCAGCAGGACTATAGTGGGTAGGATCTTGGGGAGCGATAACAACACAATCAGAGTTAATAGAATAATCATATAATGTTCGACCACCGCGGTTAGTTCTAGGACAAAACCAGTTAGGATGCTTACAATTTAAATCACCACCAATTAGGTAAGGAATATTACCACTACAAATTTTTATAAAATCATTTCTGAGATGCTCAGAATTCGAATATGAACAATATACAGAAAATATTTTAAGTTGATTATTATCACTACTTATTATATTAATACCCAGGGATTCTATACAATTTAATTTAAGGTCAGGAAGAAGCGAATGTTTAATGCAATCTTTTATAAGAATACCAACACCACCCCTGCGAAGATTTTCTCTATCATTACGATAAAAGCGAAAATTAGGAATCGAAAATAAAATAGAAGGCTTTAAATGCGTTTCACTAATAAGTAATATATCAATATCAAAATTATCTAAAAACTGAATTACCTCAAATTTTTTATTTTTTATACCGTACGCGTTCCACACACAAATTTTTAAAGAATTATGGATAACAGACATATTTAATAGCAATATTAGCCATAACATCAAATTGTTCTTCTTTGGAATGGCACCCCCGAAGTCCTGAAACAAGTTCTTTGAGAATTTGTAATAACTCATGTAGTGCAAACAAATCATTTGTGCTATCTGAATTAATATTAATTGAATTTTCATGATTGATTGCATTTGTTTGAACCACTGTACTGAACTGCATTTTTTTGTTAACAAAATTATTATTAAAATTATTATTAAAATTGTTATTGTTGTTTTGATGAGGTATTGAAGGAATAATAGGAAAATCCTGTTGTTGAAATGAAAACGTTGGTTGATTTGAAGGTCGACTCAACTTATTTTTTAGATTCAGATGATTTTTTATTTGAATGTATTTTTCTCTTTCTGGACAAATTATAGAGTTAGATGTATGATTTCCACTACAATTACAGCAAACATGTTTAGTAATATCGTTTTGTAAAGGACACTCCATATCATCAATATGTTCATCTCCACCACAGAAATTACATTTTGGCTTCATGTAGCATGCGTTCGCTCCATGACCATACATTTTACATTTATAACATTGGAGAGGACCTTTGCTGGTGGATCGACAAATTTCCCATCTGCACACTGTGTTATTAACAAATCTTATATTTTTTAATTGATTCAGAGACATTGATCCCTTTTTGAAAGCAACAAAATAAAGGGCATCTTCACTGTTTCGACGATATTTTTTAGGAATAGTTTTCCAAACATTAACAGGACTCAGGCCACTATTCTCGAGGCTTTTCTTAACTTCATTTGTATCCATATCATGGAGCCCACATAGTACAAATTTAACAAAGCGGTTTTCCTCAAGCGTATATGAGAACATACCATTGTTATGTTCTTTTAATTTAGTAAAAATTTTGTTATAGTCTGATAGGCTATATGTTAGTATTTTTATACCAATTGACATGATTTGTATATTATATTTTGAAATATTTAGTTCCTTCATATTTTTATGAATCTCCGTTGAGGAAGATTTTGTAATTATTGGAGGAATCTTTTCTACAGGTTTTCTAGAACTTTCACCAGACGGAGAACAAGTTTGCGATGTTTTTGCATATTTTGATAAATTAACGTTAGGCGGTAAACCTGCATACCTGTTAACTGTTGGGATGTCACTCATTTTAATGCCTTGACTCATCTGTTTAATGCTGCTGAGCGAGCTCCTAGGGAGGCTACGCATCTGGCGACTTATAGTTCTTTTATTTGTGAGCATCCACACACAATAATCACAAAACAATCAATTTATATTTCAATGTTTAACTTTAATTTGATTTGAATTTATAACTAACAACAAATCCAAACAAAAAATAAAACACAGTTAGAAATTTTAATATTGAAAAATTTGATTATAACTTGATACTTTGATGTTTACTTCGCAAACACCGAATATCGATTGCCGAATTTACTTATAATAACATCTTTTCACGTATAATGTCCATAAAATTAGCATCTCATGTCAAGTCCATTAAAAAAAACAAGACCACCATTACTGCTAAAATAAATGTAGTTTCAGCAAAAAAAGATTTGAGTTTGACAATTAACATTAATGAAACTCCATTTACTCAGATTAAAATCTGTTATTCAATAATTAGCATTTATCCATCTTTTTATCTATCATCTTATTTTTACTTTTCGCTTTAAAAAATACAAACTCATGGTTTTTCCATTGCTCAATTTACATATTTTGCGCTACAAATTTTTCCACACATTATTTTTGAATTGAAAATAAAAATATTACAAACAACACAATTTTCTTTTCAATTAAAATTTTCCAAATAAATCATACAGCTTCCTTTTTTTTGCAGTGGGTGTTGTGTTTATTAATTTTATTTTAGTAGGAAAGGGAAACGTGTTATTATCGAAATAAAATAAATTTGGATAGCTTGCAAATAATGTTATACTTTTATTGTATAAAATGAAAAGAATTTATTTGTGCTATTAGTTTTCTCAAAATTTAATTTATTTTGAAAAATCATTTATCTTTAAGTCTACACCAATAAAAAAAACAAAAACAAGATCTCAGACGAATTATTTTTCTTTCCACTCCGCCATATAGAAGGCATGAAAAGTTTTTGAAATGATGCTTAATTTTGTTCATATGAATATTTTTAACAGCAGATATTACAGTTAATGAAGTAGGTAGTAAAAGGAAATTTTTTTTTTGCATTTTTTTTTTTAGTTTTGGTTCAACAATTCAGCAAGATGGAGGATTATTTTTTTTTTGTTTTTGGAAAGAAAATTTCAATATTTTTATGAAGCGTGACATTAATAGAACTTTAAATTTATGAGTTTCTGGGTAATATGGGATTTAACAATTTATTCTAAAAATTTCTAAGTAAAACATTATTAATATTCTACAAAAAAGGTCAGATCATTGAAATAATTGAAGGATTAATACGTTACTTAGGTTTTGAAAGACGTAAGTATTGAAATATAAAATTTTAAAAATCTAACCCACAATTTTTGACATTTCTAATTATTTGGAGTTATAAGAAATTTAAAATAGAAATATTAAATGTGTTTTTTGGTACACCAGCCAACATTCATTTTGAAGAAATTGCGTTGAAACCATTCATATCCGGCAAGAGGAATGCGTTTTGTTGGATTTTTCTTAAAGAGTTTAACAAGATTTTTTGACAGATTTCATTATGCTTCAACTATGATCTTTGATAGAATTTCCTGAATAAATTATTTCAATTTTTCATACTTTGGTTGTGAAAGTCGACGACGAGGTTGCATGTGTGTTTGACATAGATTCGATAACCATGAACTGTAGTTTTTCCATACGGCTAGGATGAGCATAAAAAAGAGGCTTAATCGTTATTTTTTTATTATAAGTGTGACTAGAGTGCTTTTTCAACTTATCAGTCATTGAACCTGACTTTCGGTTAATTGGAAAACCCGTAGTTTTGATTCAAATTGCTTTTATTATTTTAATGATAAACCCTTCGACCTGTTACGAAATTCTTAAGGAATTCAAATTCAAATGTTTTTATAGTATACTAATCTGCAGCCACTATTCATTCAAAATTGCCATTTACAAAATTTGGTGTTGAACAATAGAACCAAAAGTCATAAAAAACCAACAATCAAAAAAAGGTAGGATCAACAACCATCAACAATCAAATAAAATATTTCAACCATCATTCAAACACTACAACAAGCACCAAAAACCAACAAAAATAACCATCCAACCAACAACCACAACCAACAACCAACAACCACCACCACCACCCAACCAACAACCAACAACCAACAACCCAACAACCACACCACACCACCCCCAACACCAACAACCACCACCCACACCACCACCAACCAACCACCACCACCAACAACCAACAACCAACAACCCAACAACCCAACAACCAACACCAACAACCAACAACCACAACCAACAACCAACACCACAACCAACACCAACAACCAACAACCAACAACCAACAACCACACCACACCAACAACCAACAACCACACCCAACAACCAACAACAACAACCAACAACCTACCACAACCAACAACCAACAACCAACAACCAACAACCAACAACCAACAACCAACAACCAACAACCACAACCAACAACCAACAACCAACAACCAACAACCAACAACCAACAACCAACAACCAACAACCAACACCAACACCACCAACCAACACACCAACAACCAACAACCAACAACCAACAACCAACAACCAACAACCAACAACCAACAACAACACCAACAACCAACAACCAACAACCAACAACCAACAACCAACAACCACAACCAACAACCAACAACCAACAACCTAACAACCAACAACCAACAACCAACAACAACAACCAACAACCAACACCAACAACCAACAACCAACAACCAACAACCAACAACCAACAACCAACAACCAACAACCAACAACCAACAACCAACAACCAACAACCAACAACCAACAACCAACAACCAACAACCAACAACCAACAACCAACAACCAACAACCAACAACCAACAACCAACAACCAACAACCAACAACCAACAACCAACAACCAACAACCAGCAACCAACAACCAACAACCAACAACCAACAACCAACAACCAACAACCAACAACCAACAACCAACAACCAACAACCAACAACCAACAACCAACAACCAACAACCAACAACCGACAACCAACAACCAACAACCAACAACCAACAACGAACAACCAAAAACCAACCTCCAACAATCAACAACCAACATCCAACAACCTACAACAAACCACTAACAACTAACAACCAACAACTAACAACCAACATGCAATTAATATTTCGGAGAGCCAGTATAGTCGGCCCTCCTGAGTCACTGGTCGTGCCGGATCAGGGATTGGAACAACCGACTAAAGATCCTGAGCCTGCAACACCTAAGTGATTCCGAAGGGTCAGACGACATTTGAAATACAAAATTTAAGGACTCATCGAAAGGCGGAAGCAGAGACCGAGGCGGCGCGTCCTCATCAAGAGGAGAAGACGACTGCTGAAGCTGTTGCTAACCGATACGTGGCTCAACTCCTGCTCCCAAAACCAACCAGGATATTTATGTATTTTGCACTGCGTGGTTTTTAATTTTGGTTTCTTTTTGACGTTGAATTCTGTTTTTTCTCTTAGTCAACATCTCAAACAGTTCTGGTTTTTGTTGTTTATGTGACATTTGTAAGTAATCCAACTCAGAATTTACAAATCAATAATAAATATTAAATATGTATTATTAAAGCAATTCTTGTGGCATGCCACGATTGTTGAACACATTTTAATGAAGACATGCTACAATAAATAATTAAAGAGATACTTCAATCGATCTTTTAACGTGATGATGATTTTTTTTAATTTTGTGTAACTATGGGCTGATCACCCATATAAAACTAATCGATTGAATTAAGTCGTTTAGTGACTCAAACATAAAATTGAGTGAATTGATGATGTTAATACAGATGAAGGGGACACTTGTTGACAACCTACGTTCCTATTAGGAACATAACGGTATATAAAAAAAGCTTTCGTCATAATATTATATGTAGATAACTAGACGGTTATTTAAAACTATAAAACGTAGAATGGTAGTCTGTTGTTGTACAGTGGAATATTTTCTGGTTTGACTAGAATAATAAATTGAGATGGTATAGGGCAAGGGTAAATTAAATAATTTGTGTGTGACGAAAGTTTAATTAAAAAGAACAAAAGATAAAGAATTCTAGCTACAAATTTAATCAAATTGTATTATCAAATCATTATATCAAATAGGAAACATTTTGGAAGATTTTTTTTTATAATTTTTTGGTATGTCGATTGAGAAAATAAGTAGAAAATTAATTAATAAATTGTGAAATATTTTTGTCCAAAATATGTCCGTTATATTATATGTTTTACATTATTTTGTTACTCAAGTTGTCGTAAACGTCATCAAGTAAAAAAATAGTCCAAGCGGCACGTATATCCGCTAGAAATAGGTTGATTTCGGGACCAGACAGCCGTGTGTACAAAAAGAATTGGATATGTCCGATTAGTTTAAATAAAAGTTGTGCGTGGAGTCCCTCCGCGCGGAAGAAGTGAAACTTCGTAATGTGGAAATAAAAACATATTACATTCTTTTAAAAGTCATTAATTTATTAGTGAACTCATACTGTTTATATTCTTTAAGACAAACTTTATTAACATTGCTTATAATGCACAATTGATCGCATCTTTTAATTATCATTTTTGAGTGGAGAAATATCCAAATCAATAACATTTACAATGGGATTCTGATAACTAAAGTAAGATACGAAATGTTTGAGTTTTATTTTTTCAATATTTCTTGCAAAAACTGCATTTTTTTCTCGTTTAAAATATTTCAACTTAAAATGATAAGAAAATGAGACTTCTATCAGGAGTCTTCTATCAAAATAAGTTGCAAATGGATTTTTTTTATATAGAAGACTCCTGATATTCGTTTAACGCAACCTTGTTTTGGAAGTCCCATTAGAAGTTTCACTTCAAAAAATTTAATTAGCAACAGAATAATCCCAAAAATTTATCAAATGAACCAAACTAAATACACTAAATACATAAACGGAAACTACTTTATCAATGCAATTTTGGAACAGTTTTGTTTAATTTGGTTAAAATTCCTTAATAACATATTAAATCCTTTGTTGGATAAACTTTCTAACTACGTCACAACTGCAATACTACCACACATAATTTATAATCAACAACATCAAACAACTTTTACACTTCAAATATAATACAAATATCTATCTTTTTATAAAAAACTTTTGTAAATGTGTAATCAATATATGTACATATATTTATTTCAACTAAACCACTTCCAAATATTCCAAAATCCCAAAGAAACTATTCCCTAATTCAAAACAATAATGAATTTTCAAAACAACAAACATTCAAAACAAAATTATTTTAATTTTTGCGGAAAAAAAATAAAAACTCAAAGAGAAACGAAAAGAAAAGAAAATGTATTTAATCTATATGATATTTTTATATTTTTGGGATTTGGTGTTGTAATTATATAAGAGTGGCTGTGAGAGCGACTTACATTAAATTAGTATAATGCTAATTGCATTGGAACTTCTTGGGCTAGAAATCTGAAAATTTCTGAGATTATAATGGAAAAGTTGAATTAAAAGCTAGTTGTAGTCTAAACAAAATAGACTCAAAAATGATGAAAGCTTTTGCGTTTGTTTTCGTTTTAACAGTCCCAGGGTCTCAACCTCTGAACTTAAACAATTTGTTTTTTAAGTTTTGGATAGATTTATTTACGTATCTAAGTGTGCAACAGTTTTCAAATGTGAGATTTGCCATTTTCAGCTAAATCAAGGACAAAAACGTTAAGAAAAATTTTTAAAACAGCTGATTTTTTAGGAACCTTTTGCGCTGACATTTTTATTTTAAAAAAACTGATAAAAAATAGTTCAAATGCTTAATACTTATCAATTTTATTAGAATATTATGCTTCAAACGGAAGTTATAACGTCCTAGATTATTCAACTTTTTAAGCTCTAGCCACTTAACCTGAGGGTGCCGGATAATTTCCTTACACCTCATATCGTTATATATCTATATCTATATCTATATCTATCTATCTATCTATCTATCTATCTATATATATATATATATATATATATATATATATATATATATATATATATATATATATATATATATATATATATATATATATATATATATATATATATATATATATATATATATATATATATATATATATATATATATATATATATATATATATATATATATATATATATATATATATATATATATATATATATATATATATATATATATCTATATATATATATATATATATATATATATATATATATATATATATATATATATATATATATATATATATATATATATATATATATATATATATATATATTATGCTAATAAAATTATCTTTGGATGTAGCCAATTTTTTCTTTTGAAATAAAATTTATTTGTTTTAGATAAAAAGAATCTTATTTTAATAAAGTGAATAAAAAATAGAATTTAAGATATTTTTTGCAAACGTTTCGTATATTTAATACATCCTCAGTGCAAACTTTTTTATAAACTAACCATAATTTTTTCTAAAAACAGAAAACATAAATAAATTGAACATAGAAATTTTTTGATAATAAAAATAGAGAACACTAGATGAGCTTTTAGAATTAAAAATTGAAATAAAAGTACAATATTAAGTTAAAATGTTATCGTAAATATTTTGTAGATAAGCAGTATCTTTTTGTTTATTCATAGACTTTTTGCTCTTTTTAATTTGTATCATCTCCATAATACTCCTTTTTCTAAAATTACTTTCCTTTTCAAGAATTTGAACGTTTGAGAAAGAAGCGTTATGTCCAGCAACAGCAAGATGTCTCGAAAGTGCACTACTACCATTATCATCATCAGAATTAACAGGCTTTCTTTTAGCATCAAGTAAATGCTGATCAAAACGTTTTTTTAAAAATTGCTTCGTTTGTCCTGTATAAGTAAAATCACAAGAACATTTAATTTGATATATTACTTCGGTCTGTAATTCTTTCGGTACTTTATCTTTTAATTTTGAAAATAAGGTTTCTCCAATAGTTTTAGATGATCTTCCAACAGCATGAATATTATAATGAAAAAGCAAATTTTTTATTTGTTCATAAACACCTTTAACATAAGGTAAAGATACAAACTTAGGTGGAACATTTTGGGGTACAACACTTGTTTCGACATTAATAGGAGGTACTTCTATAATATTACGATTATAATTTTTAATCAATGATTTATTTATCATTAGTTTGATTAATTTTTTCGGATAATCATTTGATAGCAGAGTTTCTTCAAGAAGATCAAAATTTCTTTTATGAAAACGTTTATCTGACAAACTTAAATTTTATCTGCTAATACAGTGATTGTATTTTTCTTATAAGACATTGGCAACCATGATTTAAAATTTAAATATCTTCCAGACCACGTATTTTTATGAAAACAGTCAGTAATTAACGATCCATCATCATTGTGATATACTAAAAGATCCAAAAATGATATTTGTTGGTTATGTTCAATTTCAACAGTGAATTGTATATTTTTATTAAACGAATTAAAAAGTTCTTTAAATTGTACAATCTTCTCTTCAGGAACAGAAGTGATAATATCATCAACATAGCGGTAGAAAAAAAGTGGTTTGGTTTCTGATTTTATTAAAACTTCTTGCTCTATATATTCCATGACAAGATTAGCAACAGCCGGACTAACTGGCGAACCCATAGGTGAACCAAAAATTTGCTTATAAATTTGATTGTTGAAAGAAAACTCACAATTAAATAGAACTAATTTCAAAGCATCAACAAATTGTGTTTTTGATAATTTTGAACCACTTTTTCCTTTAATTAACATCCAGTTTTTTTCTATTAGTTTGATGACTAAATTACTATCAACATTAGTAAACAAAGACACAACATCCAATGATAACAATTTATATCCAGGTGGTAAAATTACATTTCTAATTTTGTCTTTAAAATCTTTAGCATTTTTACGAAAGTGTTTGAATGTCCAACAAAATGATTTAAAATTTCTGATAAGTAAGAGGACAAAGCATATAAAGGTGTTCCAATAGAACTGACAATAGGTCTTAAATCTTAATGGAACGCCAATTTTGTGAATTTTCGGTAATGAATACAATTTACCTACAACACCAGTATATGATCTAAGTAATTTACCTTGTGTTTCTGTAATCTTTCCTTTTCTTTGCCAATCCATCATCATAGTATTCAACAAACCTTGTATTTTAGATGTATTGTCTTTATCGATTTGTATGTAAACTTCATTATTGTTGAGCATAACATTGTTTTTAGTAAAATATTCATCACGATTTAAAATGACAGTGACACTACCTTTATCTGCATTAGTTATTATTATATTCGGATTTTAATAAATTTTTTTGTATCATTCATGTCTTTTAAAAAAGATTTTTCTTCAAATTTAAAAGTTGCCGGTGATTAGATTGATTTTTAAAGTTTGTAAGAATATTACAAATACGATTTCTTACTTCAATTTGTATATCTGTAGTACTATCATAAATAGCACTTTCCACATCAACAATAATTTTTTCGATAGGTATTGATTTATTATCAAAAGGTATACTAAATTTATTTCCTAATTTTAATACGTTTTTTATGTTATCGGGAATATTAACGTCAGTTAAATTCATTAACCAATTATCATTATCAAATTGAGAAGAAGTAAATCTTTCATCATTCTCATTATTAATTAAGGTCTCAATTTTCTGTCGATGTTTTTCTTTTGTTTTTTCAAAAACTATGGTAAATCTTAATACTATTCTATATTCATAATTTGAAAAAACTGTATGAGGTAAAATTGATTTAAAGGAAGACATTTGAGTTTCAATAATTTTTCTAAATCATGAATTTTTGAGAAAACTTCGTTAATTTCTTGCGACATTACACCAAATAAAAATCTTCTTTCTAATTTATGGAAAACATCATCATTAATATTACAAATGTTTTTAATTCGTTTATGCTTTGGTAAAAGTTGTTGTTTACGGCAGCGCAGGAGAAAAAACTTTTTATTTATTGATCTGGCTAACTTTTAATAACTTTTAACTATATATATTTATATATATATATATATATATATATATATATATATATATATATATATATATATATATATATATATATATATATATATATATATATATATATATATATATATATATATATATATATATATACATATATATATATATATATATATATATATATATATATATATATATATATATATATATATATATATATATAAATATATATATATATATATATATATATATATATATATATATATATATATATATATATATATATATATATATATATATATATATATATATATATATATATATATATATATATATATATATATATATATATATATATATATATATATATATATATATGTATATATATATATATATATGTA
>OY856187.1:373639654-373848718 GCA_963693315.1 Diogma glabrata | reverse complement strand
AATACCGATTTAAGTACATACAATGTTTACTTTTTTCTGTACCTGACAGTTATGAATAATTCGATTGGATTTGTTTAAATTTTACTTAAATTTAGGATAATTTAGTTATTTGGTTAGTTTGGCTGATTTGAAATATATTGCAGAAGAAACACTAGAATTGACTGCCAGAGTATCCCTTGTTTGAATCGACTCAACATCGCTCATGGTATCAGATGTAACCAAACTAGGCTCTACATAATTTCGTTTTAACTGCTGATTAAATATTTCTTGAATTTTCATATACTTTGATCTCTTATAATAACCAGTTCGTTTCTTTTTTCTCCATAAATTTAATAAACTATTTTGTTCCATTTTAACAAAACACGTATAGTAATCATAAGATATAAACGTAACAAACAAACAATAAAAACTGTCAAATGTTGACACGTATACAAAGAAAGCATAAAATATCATACCAATTTAAGTAAAAAATTCGAAGTATTAAAGCCGGATTATCATACCGATTTACAACTTCAAATATACATACCAAATTAAGAAGCCTTTAAGAATTATTTACTCGAGCTCGTACATTCCAATTTAATCTTTCTATATGAATACCAATTTAAGAAGCCTTTAAGAATGCTTAAAAAGAGATGTTACATGCCGATTTAAAACCCAGGTGACCATACCATTTTAAGAAAGATTTAAGAAGCATTAAAGTAACAAACATTCAACATACCAAAAAAAGAATGAATTAAGTTGCAATAAAGAAATGACATCCCAAAGCAATACCAATTTTTGCTACTTGGGATAGTTCAGCTCCAGCTAGAGTGAAAATACCTGCATTTGATGGATCTACATCGTATCAGATATTTAAAATGCAATTTGAGATAGCAACAACTGGGTTTGATCACCAGCACAAAGCAAACGCTCTTATATTGGCATTGAAGGGACCTGCTGCTGAAATTTTGCAGACACTATTAGCGACAGAGCGTGATTACAGCAAGCTAATGGAGGCCTTAGAAGTAAGATATGGGGAAAGTCATAGGCAAGCTCTCCATCGCATGCAGCTCAAAACACGAAAACAAGGAGTCAGCGAAACTTTGCAAGGATTAGAGGCTGACATTGTCAGACTGGTTAATCTATCATATCCGAATTATAACGCTGAACATCGAGACGAACTGGCAGCTGATACATTTATCAATGCTCTTCGAGATGTGCAAATGAGAAATCAGCTGTATCTAAGCGGGAAGAAACTACCTACGGAAGTCTTAGCATTGGCCCTACAAATGGAAGCTGGAAAAAGAGCGCTTGCCTTAGATAGAGTACGTAAGATGGAAGTTGCTGAGGAACCACTGAAAGCAGCGCTTGATGAAGTGATCATGCGTGTCAAAAGTTTGGAAAATAAACCTGAACGAAATCAACGAAGAAGATCTAGCAGAGTGAGATGCTGGAATTGTGGACAGTTAGGGCACATTAGACAGGAATGCAAAACACTAATAGCTGCAAAAGAAGGAGTAGTTCCAGTCCGGTTGATGAATCTTTCAAACAAGCAAGTGGATGTCAAAAAGGCAGGAGATTTCCGCGTTGGACACCGTAAGAAAAGGATACAAAGGGAATGCAAAACACTAAAAGCAGCAAAAGAAGGAGTAGTTCCAGTCCAGATGATGAATCTTTCAAACAAGCAAGTGGATGTCAAAAAGGAAGGAGATTGCCGCGTTGAACACCGGAAGAGAAGGAAACATTGTAACGCTGAAGATCTTTCAAGAAGACCCTGTGTTGAGGAGCGCAAGTCATGTAGCAGGACTGAGAGAAGTCAAGCAATGACAGTGAAGCAAATTAAGTTCCAAACTCCTGACGATTGGTGTACCGAGGCAATGAAAAGAGAGCAGCTAGAAGATCCAGCTATGGCTCCAATATTGAAATGGAAAACTGAGGGAAGGCGACCGGAGTGGAAAGAGGTCGCACCTTTAAGTACGGAGGTGAAATGCTACTGGGCGCAATGGGACTCACTATTTATGGACAACGGGATACTTAAAAGAAAATGGGAGTCCGCTGATGGAAAGAAAGTGTTAGAACAACTGGTGTTGCCATCAAGTTGAGTGGAAGAGGTACTGGGAAAGCTGCATGGAAGTATTTCTGGAGGACACCTGGGAGTCAATAAAACCCTAGCCAAAGTAAGGGAGAGGTTTTATTGGGTAAGGTATCGAACAGACGTGGAGCAATGGTGTCGGCGATGCGATACTTGTGCAGCGAGCAAAGGACCAAAAACTAGAACTCGAGGAGAGATTCAACAGTACAATGTGGGTGCCCCAATGGAGAGAATTGCTATAGACATCGCGGGGCCATTTCCGGAAACGACAAAAGGTAACAAATACATCATGGTGGTCATTGATTACTTTACAAAATGGCCGGAAGCTTATGCAATACCGAACCAGGAAGCAGTAACGGTCGCGGAAACATTAGTCAATGAATGGGTTTGCAGATATGGAACACCGCTCGAGTTGCATACCGACCAGGGAAGGAATTTCGAATCTCAACTGATGGAAGAGCTGTGCAGAACACTCGGCATTAGAAAAACACGAACTACACCTATGAACCCGCAGTCAGATGGCATGGTAGAACGGTTCAACCGAACCATGGAAGAACATTTGTCAAAGGTAGTAGAAGCCAACCAAAGAAATTGGGACAAGGATCTTCCGTTATTCTTGATGGCCTATCGTAGCGCAGTGCACGATACGACAAGTGAAACGCCAGCGAATATCATGTTCGGAAGAGAACTACATCTTCCTAGTGACATCGAGTTCGGCATCCCTGGAGGTCTGGCATCCACGAAAACAGATTATGTGGGACAACTAAGGGAGAAGATGAATAAAATCCATCAGCAGGTTCGAGACCACATTAAGATTGCCAGTGACAAAATGAAAACCAGGTACGACATAAATGCAAATAGTGGCGGTTTTCAAGAAGGAGAATTGGTATGGCTATACAACCCCAGAAGAACTAAGGGAAGATCACCCAAGCTGCAGCCAGATTGGGAAGGCCCATATAAAATAATCAAACGAATTAATGATGTCATCTACCGCATACAAAAGGGACCCCGTACCAAGATGAAAGTGATACATCTGCAAAGGTTGGCACCGTACCAAGGTAACAGCACCAATGCGATATCTGATATTGTTCGGGACGAACAAAACTAAATGGAGGGCAATGTAATAAACTTCGTCCAGAATGGGTTAATTTTATTTACTCATTCATTAATTAAAAGTTAACTCCTTTTTCAATCTTTTACTTGTATTGCAAATTGTATTGCATAAATTAATGTAAATTAAATTTGTTATACAAATGTTTACATTAATGCATTAAAAGGAGTTACCTAATACATTTTGCATAAATTAAATTTGAGTTCGCTAATACAAATGCAAGTATGAATGAAAACAGGTGTGGCCTATTTCAGATGTACGGACTACGTAGTATTGATTTCTAGTGGATTATAGAAGTTTCGATTTATTTATTTTTCGATATAAATAAGCAAACAAAAATATCAGATAGTCAGTTTTAATTTTGCAATTAAAAGTGTTTTTACAAATATTCGAAAGTATAAGGAATAATCGGTTGGTACTTGAGCCTGGGTACTAATAGTGAAAGAATCTGAACTTAATGGAATGGTAAATACAGATTTTACGATTCCGAATATTGTTGATTCAAATTGTGGAAAAGCGGTGAAGTTTATTGTACATAAATTGGAGACCCTGGAATTTATTGTAAGGAAAAACGGAAGCTGCTGTAATTTGGTTGATAAATAAAGTTTGGGATTTTTGGTTAACTAAAGATCTGTCTTTTTACTGTCGTATTTGCTCAATAATCTAAAAGAACCAACGAAGAGTCGTTACAGTGGTGTCAGAAGTGGGATTATTGAAACAATGGTCAAGACAGTAAATATTAGTGATCTCAGCCCAGACCCAGCTGAAGGATGAGTTGAAGAAAAGGAATGCTCCAATCCACGGAACGAAGGCAGAACTTGCATTTCGGCTGCGTAAAGTTTTAGAAGAAGCAGGCCAAAGCACAGAGGTCATAGAAGTAGAGCCGGAGGAAGCTCCAGAATGCCCCAGCAATTGATCCGATGATGATGTTGATAAAAGAAATGATGGCACAGCAACAACAAAAATTTGCTGATATGATGGCCAAACAAGGAAACAATCTGATGGCCCGACAAGAGAAACTGGCAGCAGAACAAAAAGTAGAGCAACAACAACAACTTGCTGATATGATGGCTCAACAAGAGAAACAGGCAGCAGAACAAAAAGTTCTAGCAGCAGAACAAAAAGTAGAGCAACAACAACAACTTGCTGATATGATGGCCCGACAAGAGAAACAGGCAGCAGAACAAAAAGTTCTGGCAGCAGAACAAAAAGCAGAGCAACGACAACAGTTTGCTGATATGATGGCGAAGCAAGAAAGTCTACGTGAAGTAATCGAGTCACGTATTTCCAGTGCAGAGGTCAAAATCAACAACATGGAAAGGGAGCTGCGGAAAGTTACCGAAGAACACGAAGAGAAACTACGCAATCTTTCGAGTGAATTCCGCCAAGAAATAGGACAATTGAAGTCAGGTAACATGATCAATCCATCAACTACCCAAGTAGCAAAAATAGTGATTATCAGTACTTAAAGAAGGAGTTAAGAAGACTTAATCGAGGCAACGCGCCTTCTTAGAGAAGGATTTAAGTATGAATTAAGTACAAAAAGGCCTATGTGGGCGGTCCGATAGAACGAATTAAGAAGCGTATTTCTATCTTATTTCCTTCTTAAATAGGTATGTGATTTTTAACTCCTACTAAAGTCCTTCTTAACTCCTTCTTAACTCCAGCTTAACTCTTTCTTAAATCGGTATGTCATTTTTTTGTTATACTATCAAAGTCAAAGAGTGACACAGATATTTCTATCTCTTTTTTTCTTTATTGAATTAATTTAAATTAAAGATAATGACAATAATGAAATGAAACAAAAAAAATATGTTGTGTGCTGTTTAAAAATTTTATGAAGAGAAGCTGAGAAGATAATAAAAATATATTATATATTGGGGGTTTGAAAATCGGTTTTAAGATAACATTAACCCAATATCTTCAAACGGAACGAGTTTTATGATGAAATGGGGTCTTCTAACCCCTTCAAAACTCACGCGCCTTTATAATTTCTCTAATTTATTTAAATTGTTGAAAATATGTCAAAATTCAATGCCCCTAAAACTTTATTTAAAATTTTTTGTTGATCAGAACTTGAACATATTCATGCTCACATCGTTGTTAGCTATCTAAATATAAGTTAAAATAAAAAATTGGAGCAGTATTTATTATTTATATTTTTAACGAAAATTTTTCAAATTGTATTTTAAAAATTTTGTATAAAAATATGGCGGAATCTTGTTCATTATCAAGTATATGATGATTTCTCAAATTAAGTACAAATATCTTCTTAATTTAGTATGACACAATACCAAAATAGTTGAAATCCCTTCTTTCGGGTGAAAAACCAAGAACGAATTTATACTATTTTGGGTATGATCATTAGTTTTCAATTGTACACTGGAAAAAAAAGTTGGTTTAATCTATAATATTAGTTCAATCAAATTATTTTTGTAGCATCATCTAAAATTAAGGACAACATACAAAACATTTGTCTAACGGTAAAACGTTTTGTCAATCGTACTAAATTTTAGATAGTGCTACAAAGTTTATTTTGCTGAACTAATAATGAAGAATATGCCAATGTGTTTTTTTAGTGTACATTACTGCAAAAATACGGTATGTGACATACCAATTTAAGTAGAAATTTGTACTATTTCGAGTATTGAAATACCGATTTAAGTACATACAATGTTTACTTTTTTCTGTACCTGACAGTTATGAATAATTCGATTGGATTTGTTTAAATTTTACTTAAATTTAGGATAATTTAGTTATTTGGTTAGTTTGGCTGATTTGAAATATATTGCAGAAGAAACACTAGAATTGACTGCCAGAGTATCCCTTGTTTGAATCGACTCAACATCGCTCATGGTATCAGATGTAACCAAACTAGGCTCTACATAATTTCGTTTTAACTGCTGATTAAATATTTCTTGAATTTTCATATACTTTGATCTCTTATAATAACCAGTTCGTTTCTTTTTTCTCCATAAATTTAATAAACTATTTTGTTCCATTTTAACAAAACACGTATAGTAATCATAAGATATAAACGTAACAAACAAACAATAAAAACTGTCAAATGTTGACACGTATACAAAGAAAGCATAAAATATCATACCAATTTAAGTAAAAAATTCGAAGTATTAAAGCCGGATTATCATACCGATTTACAACTTCAAATATACATACCAAATTAAGAAGCCTTTAAGAATTATTTACTCGAGCTCGTACATTCCAATTTAATCTTTCTATATGAATACCAATTTAAGAAGCCTTTAAGAATGCTTAAAAAGAGATGTTACATACCGATTTAAAACCCAGGTGACCATACCATTTTAAGAAAGATTTAAGAAGCATTAAAGTAACAAACATTCAACATACCAAAAAAAGAATGAATTAAGTTGCAATAAAGAAATGACATCCCAAAGCAATACCAATTTTTGCTACTTGGGATAGTTCAGCTCCAGCTAGAGTGAAAATACCTGCATTTGATGGATCTACATCGTATCAGATATTTAAAATGCAATTTGAGATAGCAACAACTGGGTTTGATCACCAGCACAAAGCAAACGCTCTTATATTGGCATTGAAGGGACCTGCTGCTGAAATTTTGCAGACACTATTAGCGACAGAGCGTGATTACAGCAAGCTAATGGAGGCCTTAGAAGTAAGATATGGGGAAAGTCATAGGCAAGCTCTCCATCGCATGCAGCTCAAAACACGAAAACAAGGAGTCAGCGAAACTTTGCAAGGATTAGAGGCTGACATTGTCAGACTGGTTAATCTATCATATCCGAATTATAACGCTGAACATCGAGACGAACTGGCAGCTGATACATTTATCAATGCTCTTCGAGATGTGCAAATGAGAAATCAGCTGTATCTAAGCGGGAAGAAACTACCTACGGAAGTCTTAGCATTGGCCCTACAAATGGAAGCTGGAAAAAGAGCGCTTGCCTTAGATAGAGTACGTAAGATGGAAGTTGCTGAGGAACCACTGAAAGCAGCGCTTGATGAAGTGATCATGCGTGTCAAAAGTTTGGAAAATAAACCTGAACGAAATCAACGAAGAAGATCTAGCAGAGTGAGATGCTGGAATTGTGGACAGTTAGGGCACATTAGACAGGAATGCAAAACACTAATAGCTGCAAAAGAAGGAGTAGTTCCAGTCCGGTTGATGAATCTTTCAAACAAGCAAGTGGATGTCAAAAAGGCAGGAGATTTCCGCGTTGGACACCGTAAGAAAAGGATACAAAGGGAATGCAAAACACTAAAAGCAGCAAAAGAAGGAGTAGTTCCAGTCCAGATGATGAATCTTTCAAACAAGCAAGTGGATGTCAAAAAGGAAGGAGATTGCCGCGTTGAACACCGGAAGAGAAGGAAACATTGTAACGCTGAAGATCTTTCAAGAAGACCCTGTGTTGAGGAGCGCAAGTCATGTAGCAGGACTGAGAGAAGTCAAGCAATGACAGTGAAGCAAATTAAGTTCCAAACTCCTGACGATTGGTGTACCGAGGCAATGAAAAGAGAGCAGCTAGAAGATCCAGCTATGGCTCCAATATTGAAATGGAAAACTGAGGGAAGGCGACCGGAGTGGAAAGAGGTCGCACCTTTAAGTACGGAGGTGAAATGCTACTGGGCGCAATGGGACTCACTATTTATGGACAACGGGATACTTAAAAGAAAATGGGAGTCCGCTGATGGAAAGAAAGTGTTAGAACAACTGGTGTTGCCATCAAGTTGAGTGGAAGAGGTACTGGGAAAGCTGCATGGAAGTATTTCTGGAGGACACCTGGGAGTCAATAAAACCCTAGCCAAAGTAAGGGAGAGGTTTTATTGGGTAAGGTATCGAACAGACGTGGAGCAATGGTGTCGGCGATGCGATACTTGTGCAGCGAGCAAAGGACCAAAAACTAGAACTCGAGGAGAGATTCAACAGTACAATGTGGGTGCCCCAATGGAGAGAATTGCTATAGACATCGCGGGGCCATTTCCGGAAACGACAAAAGGTAACAAATACATCATGGTGGTCATTGATTACTTTACAAAATGGCCGGAAGCTTATGCAATACCGAACCAGGAAGCAGTAACGGTCGCGGAAACATTAGTCAATGAATGGGTTTGCAGATATGGAACACCGCTCGAGTTGCATACCGACCAGGGAAGGAATTTCGAATCTCAACTGATGGAAGAGCTGTGCAGAACACTCGGCATTAGAAAAACACGAACTACACCTATGAACCCGCAGTCAGATGGCATGGTAGAACGGTTCAACCGAACCATGGAAGAACATTTGTCAAAGGTAGTAGAAGCCAACCAAAGAAATTGGGACAAGGATCTTCCGTTATTCTTGATGGCCTATCGTAGCGCAGTGCACGATACGACAAGTGAAACGCCAGCGAATATCATGTTCGGAAGAGAACTACATCTTCCTAGTGACATCGAGTTCGGCATCCCTGGAGGTCTGGCATCCACGAAAACAGATTATGTGGGACAACTAAGGGAGAAGATGAATAAAATCCATCAGCAGGTTCGAGACCACATTAAGATTGCCAGTGACAAAATGAAAACCAGGTACGACATAAATGCAAATAGTGGCGGTTTTCAAGAAGGAGAATTGGTATGGCTATACAACCCCAGAAGAACTAAGGGAAGATCACCCAAGCTGCAGCCAGATTGGGAAGGCCCATATAAAATAATCAAACGAATTAATGATGTCATCTACCGCATACAAAAGGGACCCCGTACCAAGATGAAAGTGATACATCTGCAAAGGTTGGCACCGTACCAAGGTAACAGCACCAATGCGATATCTGATATTGTTCGGGACGAACAAAACTAAATGGAGGGCAATGTAATAAACTTCGTCCAGAATGGGTTAATTTTATTTACTCATTCATTAATTAAAAGTTAACTCCTTTTTCAATCTTTTACTTGTATTGCAAATTGTATTGCATAAATTAATGTAAATTAAATTTGTTATACAAATGTTTACATTAATGCATTAAAAGGAGTTACCTAATACATTTTGCATAAATTAAATTTGAGTTCGCTAATACAAATGCAAGTATGAATGAAAACAGGTGTGGCCTATTTCAGATGTACGGACTACGTAGTATTGATTTCTAGTGGATTATAGAAGTTTCGATTTATTTATTTTTCGATATAAATAAGCAAACAAAAATATCAGATAGTCAGTTTTAATTTTGCAATTAAAAGTGTTTTACAAATATTCGAAAGTATAAGGAATAATCGGTGGTACTTGAGCCTGGGTACTAATAGTGAAAGAATCTGAACTTAATGGAATGGTAAATACAGATTTTACGATTCCGAATATTGTTGATTCAAATTGTGGAAAAGCGGTGAAGTTTATTGTACATAAATTGGAGACCCTGGAATTTATTGTAAGGAAAAACGGAAGCTGCTGTAATTTGGTTGATAAATAAAGTTTGGGATTTTGTTAACTAAAGATCTGTCTTTCTGCTGTCGTATTTGCTCAATAATCTAAAAGAACCAACGAAGAGTCGTTACAATATATATATATATATATATATATATATATATATATATATATATATATATATATATATATATATATATATATATATATATATATATATATATATATATATATATATATATATATATATATATATATATATATATATATATATATATATATATATATTGTTACGATTGCAGAAAAATCTAGACGATTACAGAAAGATCTAAACGATTACGGTCACTTCCAGGAAAATAAAATCAACAAAACACAACAGAAAGTGAATGAAATAGTGTTGTTGTTGTTGTACATGTTCTTAGAATTAAGGTCTATTTGTTTTATGATTTTATAAATCAAATCAACGTAACGTAAAATAATCGAATATTCTAATATTTTCTCAAGGTTTCTAAAAAGTTACCTAGAAATTTCTAGAGATTAAGCAAGGAAGGAAATTGTTTCTTGTAGTTTTTAATTAGTTTTACTTTAAACCTGCGATAGTGAAGTTAAAATATAAAAGTGATCTTTAAATTAGATTTTGTATAAAGTTATAAGTGTAATAAAGTTATAAGTGTAATAAAGTTATAATTGTGTTATTGAGTAGAAATACATTGTGTATTATTTTGAACGTTGTGAACTGGAAATTTCTACAATAAACCGTTGGAGTTTCTGAAGCTGTTGAAAGAATATTCTAGTTAGGAATATTGTTTGCTGTATTGTTTCCTGTTGTTGTGGAACAATTAAGGAGTTGAATACTTAATAAAACCTGGTGTTTGTGCTTACTAATCAGTGATCGAACTCAGGAAGAGATTGGGGATTGCGTTTATCGAATTGTGAGTAAGGCCAATTCGAAGTAAGGTTGGAAAAACGTAACATTGGTGACATCGGCGGATTAGTTAGCTGTTAATAATGGTTTTATTAAGTGATTTGAAGGTTCTTGAGTTAAAGAAAGAACTAGAACAACGTGGATTGGCAACAACCGGCAACAAAACTGAATTGACGATACGGCTTCGAGAAGCTATGGAAGCTAGTGGAGTAGTTGTGGAAAGTTACCAGTTTGGAGTGATTAGTACAAATGCTGATTCAATAGCAGCTGATGAGGAGAAAAGTTCTGTTGCGGAAACAACAACCTCATTGCCACCTGCAAATTGTGATTTTACGCAGTTAATGGCTATGATGCAACAGATGAGTTTGACCATCAGTCAACAAATGGCTGCAAATAAGGAAGAGATCAGCTGCAACATCAATCAACAATTGGCTGCAAATAAGGAAGAAATCAGCTGCAACATCAATCAACAAATGGCTGCTACCAAAGAAGAAATAACTACAACATTGGCTGAAAATAAAAATGAGATAAACCAGCAAATAAATGAGTTGCACATTAGCATAAATCAACACTTAGACGAGAAGCTTCTACAAATGTCCACGGCATTTGATGTAAAAGTCGAGAAAATTCAAAGCGAAATTGAAGAATTTGAGCGTGACTTGAATAAAGTTGTAACTAAAGTTGACGATTTTGAGAAGAGGTTGCAGCATGTTGAAACAGCTAAAGTTAC
Organism: Diogma glabrata; assembly: GCA_963693315.1. Classification (NCBI taxonomy): domain Eukaryota; kingdom Metazoa; phylum Arthropoda; class Insecta; order Diptera; family Cylindrotomidae; genus Diogma; species Diogma glabrata. The sequence continues at coordinate 373,837,493 of OY856187.1, read as the reverse complement.
TTCACAGGTGGTACAACAGATAGCAAATATAAAATTGAAACCACCATCGTATGACGGTACCACATCTTTCGGCATCTTCAAGTTCCAGTTCGAGACCGCAGCAGATCAAAATGTTTGGAACGCCGAAAATCGTCTTGCTGCATTGATAGTTGCACTTAAAGGGGAAGCAGCTGAAGCACTACAGGCAGTACCAGAAAACGATCGCAAAAGTTATGCTGAAGTGATGAATGCGTTGGAACGAAAATATGGCAGCGACCACAAAAAGGAGCTATACCGGATCGAGTTAAAGGGTCGCTTGCAACGGAATGGAGAAAGCATTCAGGACTATTCTTCGGCAGTAGAACGCCTTGTACATTTGGCACACTCGAATACTCCACCGAATTTTATGGAGAAAATGAAGATCGAGGCGTTTACTGATGGTATTCGTGATCCAGAAACACGAAAAGCAGTAATGTTGTCGCCAAAAGCAACATTCGCAGAAACTATTGCTTATGCCTTAACAAATGAAACTGCGCAAGCAATTATTAAACCATCAATTAAAATACGCCGGGTGGAGTTGGCTGATGAAAACAACTACAAGTCAAGACCACGAGAGAGTATACGAAGTGATAGAGTTCGATGCTGGTTATGTGGCAAGTTGGGCCATATTTCGAGAGAATGTCGAGATGTTAGAAGGAAACGAGCAAGATCAGCATCGCCTATGCAGAGACGTCCAGCAGAAGAACGGGTGCAGCAAGCTAGAGAAGACGATGGAGCAGCACCGCATCAGTTAAACTACAACGAGTCAGCTTAAAGGGGCGTAAGCTGGCTTCCACAACCGATTGCCCCATAACCTTCATCCATGTTTCGAGATTGACAAGGGGAGGTGACAGCCTTACTGTTAGGGCTAATATTGATGGAAAAAGTTGTGTCATCACTTTAGATACTGGAGCAACAAATACAATTCTCCGCACTGATGTTGTGAAAGGGAAACTAAAACCAGCAGGGAGATACCGAATGCAAACAGCTACTGGCGAAAGTGCAAGTATTAAAGGAAAGAAAGTGGTCAACTTTGAAATCGGGAATACTCACTTTCAACATGAAGTGGTTGTAGCTGACATTGTGGATGAAGTCATCCTGGGCATGGACTTCATGAGGCCAAATGGATTCGTTATTGATGCTGGAAAAGGAGTACTCACGTACGGAAATGTTGAGTTGCCACTCCAATTTAATGGTGAAGATTCAAATTGTGTTCGTCGAATAATATTAGATCACAGGGAAAAGCTGTCACCCCAATCAGAAACAATCATTTGGGGAAAATTGGAAGGAGGTTCTGGGTCACCCAGGTTGTGGGTTGTAGAAGCCAACAAAGAACATCAAAATTGTAAAGAAGTCATTATAGGGAAAACCTTAGTTAGATCGGATGCTGATTACAAAATACCAGTAAGAGTTTTAAATCTGTCAGATACCCAGAAAACAATGAAGAAAGGATCAATCATAGGACAATGTGAAGAGGTAGCTAAAATAATAAAGTGCGACCAGAAAAACATCAATTGCTCGGTCAACACAAAACAACAAAAGGCAGAAATGGAACAACTTGTGCAGAAATGGACAGAAGGGCTTTCAGAAGAGCAGAAGAAAGCAGTACGTCAATTGTTGGAGCAACACAAGTCTGTATTCTGCAGTTCACCTGAAGGAAATGGCAGAACCAATTTGGTAAAACATCGTATTGACACTGGAGCAGAAAAGCCGATACGCCAAGCACCAAGGAGATTACCATTAGCTAAAAGAGAGGAAGCTGATAAAATGGTGAGGGATATGAAAGAAGCTGGTGTGATTGAGCCTTCAGACAGTCCCTGGAGCTCACCTGTGGTGTTAGTTGGCAAGAAAGATGGGAGCTTGAGATTTTGTGTTGACTACAGGAAACTAAACATAGTTACGAAGAAGGATAGCTACCCATTGCCTAGGATTGATGATACACTGGATACATTATCGGGTTCAAGATTGTTTTCAACACTGGATCTGCAGAGTGGTTACTGGCAGGTTGAAGTTGCGGATGAAGATCGGGAGAAAACAGCGTTCAGTGTAGGGAATGTACTATGGCAATTTAATGTCATGCCATTTGGGTTATGCAACGCGCCCGCAACTTTCGAGAGATTAATGGAACGGGTACTAAAAGGCTTGCACTGGAAAACATGCCTTGTATATTTGGATGACATCATCGTCATGGGAAAAGACTTTGATGACCACTTGAGGAACTTGGCGGAGGTACTGGAAAGGTTGCAAGCAGCCGGTTTAAAGTTAAGTCCCAAAAAGTGTTCACTTTTCAAGGAAGAAGTAAAATATTTGGGACACAAGGTTACGGCAATGGGAATTCATACAGATTCTGACAAGATTGCAGCAGTTATGAACTGGCCAAGACCAAAGAACCTACATGAACTACGAAGCTTCCTTGGATTGTGCACATATTACAGACGGTTTGTGCCAGGATTCGTCAACGTTGCCAAAGGTCTGCATGAGTTAACCAGAAAAGATAAGGCATTTGAATGGAATGAACCTCAAGAACAAGCATTTGTGGAGCTCCGAAAGAGATTATGTACGGCTCCAATTCTGTCCTATCCTATACCAAATGTTCAGTTTATTTTGGATACTGATGCCAGTAATGAAGGTATAGGAGGAGTCTTGTCGCAGAATATAGATGGTCAAGAAAAGGTGATAGCTTATTTCTCGAAAATGCTATCCAAGCCGGAGCGGAATTATTGTGTAACTCGAAAGGAATTATTGGCTATTGTGGAATCCGTCAAACATTTCCATAAATACTTGTATGGTCAGAAATTTCATCTCAGAACTGACCATGGTGCGTTAAGGTGGTTACTCCAGTTCAAAAATCCAGAGGGACAAGTAGCACGTTGGATCGAACGGTTGCAGGCGTACGATTTGGACATTGAACATCGAAAGGGTACTGCACATGGGAACGCTGATGTATTATCGAGACGACCCTGTGAAGTTGAATGCAAGCATTGCAGTCGTCAAGAAAATAAGGAGAACATCATCGATGTACGATTATTACAAGTGCTACCTGACGATGAATGGACAGCTGAAGCCATAAGAAAAGATCAATTAGAAGATCCGGATATTGCACCCATCATCGAGTTCAAGGAAAAGGGTTGCAAACCAGTATGGGGAGAAATTTCTGATAAAACTCCAACTTTGAAGGCGTACTGGGCGCAATGGGACAGTCTCCAGTTAGAGAATGGATGCCTAAAGAGAATATGGGAAAGCTCAGATGGCAAGATAAAGCAATCCCTTACAGTGGTACCAAAAGGGAAAATAGAAGCAGTACTGAAGGAGTATCACGAAGGAACGAGTGGAGGTCACCTTGGGATCAATAAGACTCTTGCAAAAATACGACAACGGTTTTACTGGTCAGGGACTCGGCAATCAATTGTGGAGTGGTGTCAAAAATGCGATAAATGTGCGGCGGTGAAAGGACCCGTACGAAGAAGTCATGGAAAAATGAAGCAATACAATGTAGGTGCTCCATTTGAAAGGATCGCAATGGATGTAGCGGGACCATTTCCAACAACTGATAATCAGAATAAATATGTGCTTGTGATCATGGACTACTTCAGTAAGTGGCCGGAAGTGTGTGCGATTCCCAACCAGGAAGCAACCACAATCGCTGAAGCTGTGATAAATAATTGGATCAGCTGCTATGGAGTTCCTATGGAGATCCACACCGATCAGGGACGGAACTTCGAGTCAGCTGTATTCCAGGAAATTTGTCAAATGCTGGGGATTAACAAAACGAGGACGACAGCTTCACACCCACAGTCAGATGGGATGGTTGAGAGATTCAATGCTACTTTGGAGGAATTTCTAGCTAAAGTGGTCAGTAAGAATCAACGTAACTGGGATCAACACATTCCTTTATTTTTGATGGCATACAGATCAGCAGTTCATGACACCACGACCATGACACCAGCTCAAACTATTTTTGGAAGTGATTTAAGACTTCCTGGAGACCTCAAATTTGGAGCGGTACCATCAACATCATTGTCTGCGCAAGAATACGTCAACCGAATCCGGGAGAACCTTGAGGATATTCACAAGCTTGTTCGGCAGAAGATACAACTGACTAGTGATAGAATGAAAGTCCGATATGATATACGATCTAATAATAAAGGATTTGAAGAAGGACAATTAGTATGGCTACACAACCCACAACGAAAACGAGGGTTATCACCAAAACTGCAAGCTGCATGGGAAGGACCTTACAACATTATAACGAAGTTGAATGACGTAGTTTATAGAATTAAGAAAGGCCATCGAGGCAAAGCGAAAGTAGTACATTTGGAAAGATTGGCCTCATACAAAGGAGAGCTAGATCCTGTTCGGGACGAACAGGCTTAAGTGGAGGGTATTGTTACGATTGCAGAAAAATCTAGACGATTACAGAAAGATCTAAACGATTACGGTCACTTCCAGGAAAATAAAATCAACAAAACACAACAGAAAGTGAATGAAATAGTGTTGTTGTTGTACATGTTCTTAGAATTAAGGTCTATTTGTTTTATGATTTTATAAATCAAATCAACGTAACGTAAAATAATCGAATATTCTAATATTTTCTCAAGGTTTCTAAAAAGTTACCTAGAAATTTCTAGAGATTAAGCAGAAGGTATATAAGGAAATTGTTTCTTGTAGTTTTTAATTAGTTTTATTTTAACCTGCGATAGTGAAGTTAAAATATAAAAGTGATCTTTAAATTAGATTTTGTATAAAGTTATAAGTGTAATAAAGTTATAAGTGTAATAAAGTTATAATTGTGTTATTGAGTAGAAATACTTTGTGTATTATTTTGAACGTTGTGAACTGGAAATTTCTACAATAAACCGTTGGAGTTTCTGAAGCTGTTGAAAGAATATTCTAGTTAGGAATATTGTTTGCTGTATTGTTTCCTGTTGTTGTGGAACAATTAAGGAGTTGAATACTTAATAAAACCTGGTGTTTGTGCTTACTAATCAGTGATCGAACTCAGGAAGAGATTGGGGATTGCGTTTATCGAATTGTGAGTAAGGCCAATTCGAAGTAAGGTTGGAAAAACGTAACAATATATATATATATATATATATATATATATATATATATATATATATATATATATATATATATATATATATATATATATATATATATATATATATATATATATATATATATATATATATATATATATATATATATATATATATATATATATATATATATATATATATATATAAATTTTTTTTTTTTTGATTTTCCGTCTCCGCTTATCATATATAGTGGTTTGGCACCAAAATTTTTCCGAAATTCTGAGATGAAGCACGCTTTATATGAACTCTCCCTAAAAACATAGAAAAATTAGATTGAACATGTTATAAAAAAAATCATTAACCACTGATAAATGTTTTAAGATATTTAATAATCAACCGTCACGTCATTCAATGATATTGAAAAATACAGAACACATAATGATAAATGTTTTAAAAAAGATTTACATAAGTTTGGAAATTTCAAAACAAAACCTTTAAGAGCGATAGGCGGAGGTGTACTGTATCAATGATCAAACACTAACCAAACTGTAACAACAACTGAAACAAACAAAAACTGAGCGATATCATTCAAATTCAAATGCAGCAAATAAGAAAGAACTACGCTACTTTCATTCAGATGATTTAATCGTAATTAAAATACGATAACTAAATACCCTACACTAAATAAATAATTACTAAATCATAAACTACAATAGTCTGGTGGAAAACAAATATTATTCGCTACTGTTTGGGTAAATTTTAATTTAATAATGATCGATATTACACCTGCTAAAAAACCATACCATTAAGCTTTATCCAACATTAATTCATTCCATACAACACAAACGACACACATTTGAACCAACAACAATACTTTTTATTTAAAATCCAAGAACGTATAATCATAATTTTCCAAAACGTTTTTCTACTCAATTTAATCCAATAATTCTGTTTGTCTTTTCTAATCCATTTCATTTAATCCATTAATTATTACATAAAATATCCGTTTTTTTTTTAAAATAATTAATTTAACCATAATGAAATTTATATCTAAAATAATCGTGATATACGAACGTTTTAATTATTATTCAGGTCAAGTTCAGCCATTTGTGTCATTTATTTGTATAAATACAAGAAATCGTGTCGCGTTTTCCAAATTCAACTGAACAACTTTCGATAGGAAAAAAAATATTATTCCTTATTTATTAGGTTATGGACTTAGATAAATCTGTCTGTTGTTCATTGACACTTTTTGTTTAACGTATACCATCTGTTCATCATGATATGAATATTAATTACAAAATTTGGAAAAACTCCAATGCTTAATACCAGAAATTTTAAGACAAAAAGCTATAACTTAACAATTGTTTGTAATCAGAAATAAAATAGTGGAGGCGCCAAAAAGTTTTTTTAATTTTATTATTTTAATTGGATTGTAAAGAAGTTTTAAAATTTAAGAAATTTTGATCATTGTATGGATTAGCATCGTTATGGTAATAAATATAAATTTAATTCTTATTACTTTATTCAGTATGGAAAAACTTTTAGCAAATTTTTCATTGACAATGGACATAAAAAATGTGGTGTGAGGCTAAGTATTTATTCCAGTATGAAATATGTGGTCACCAGTTAAACTACACAACCAAACTACACCATCTTCAAACCACTAAACTACATAAATCAACCTGGAATGTTAATAGTCTATAGGTCCACACCGATTTCATATGATGATTATTACAAATTTTATACAGCAGGCACGTATAAGGCACGTGAGACAGGCGCCCTTGACGAGCCCGAAAATTTTGTTCTGCTATTTTTCTCGATCCCGAAAAATGCCGATTGCCCGCGATCTTGTAAATTTGTTGACACAATTTTTTTTTTAACTACGGGTTGTGGAAATTTGTTTTAGAACACGAGGATAAGCTTATCCGACAAAAATGTGTCTGCTACTGTTTAGTCCGACAACCTCACATTTTGGTATGTTTGGGTTGTTGTCGGATTATACCATAGCAGATACATTTTTGCCGGACAAGGTTACCCTTGTGTTTTAAAACAAATTTCCAACCCCCATAGTTAAAAAAAACAAAAATTTACAAGATCCCGGGCAATCGGCATTTTTCGGAGCTTGCCGAACGAAACAGCGGTCGAATCGAGGAAAATATTAAAACAAATGTTTTCAGACTCATCAAGGACAGGCGCTTCACGAAGTATAAAATATGCGGTAGTCATTAAATGAAACCAGCGTGGGACTATAACTGTAATTTTTATATTTTGCTCCAATATTTTTGAATTTGAACAATTTTAAATCATTGAAACGTAGCTTGATTACGCTGGTCTCTTTGACATAAGTTAGACATAATATAACCAGTTGTGTATGTCAATAAATTTGTGTGATAACTCTAAGTCGATAAGAAATGGCTTCAAAAAAATTATTAAAATAAAAGGCAATTATTGGAAGAATTATACTAAAAACTGTTGAGTAAATGAAAAATTTTTATTCAAAGTATTTCAAATTCTTTTGAACTTCTAACCTATTAAAACACATAAAAATTTTAATCATAGATGTCTAGAAAATGACCCATTTTATATTTCTTTTAACAAGCCAACTGTATAAATTGAAAAACTTGTCGGAAAATAAATGAAAACCTATTAAATAAACTTAAATAAACCCCAGTTAAGCCCTTTAAATCTCTTGTTTTTACCTGTTTATACCTAGATTAAAAACTATTTTATGTTTCTTTATAAACTACATAATTTTTACTTTCACATTAAACCTTTTTTAATGGTTTGGCATCAAGATCCATGTGATTTCTTTTTTGAAAATCCTTTTTTCATTTTCTTTTGTTTTGGGAATTATCACTGTAACATTATTTAAAAAGGATTTAGAATAAAAAAATAACAAACCTAATACTTTTTTTTATTGACAGTTGAAGGGATAATGGTAACTAAAATGTCTGTTAATAACAAAAATATATAAAATAGTGATGTATTGCCAAATTTTTTTCCTGCTTAAAGAATTTCAACTGGTGATTTTTGTATTTTAAATACTTAAATCGAAAACCATCCAGACGTGAGTTAATTTAACTCTCATATTTGAAGTATTTCACACTGTATGAACAAACACTATACATATTTTTATACAACTTTCAAATGCATTAAATTGTGCTCTGTTATCATACCAATAAATTTTAAAAACAAATAACCCAAAGGTTATCATTTTTCTATCTACACGATGCACAGTGGGATTTTTTGTGCAATAAGTAATTTTTTCGACACATAAAATTTAAAAATGTAATGATGCAGTTTTGTAGAAAATTGATTCAGTATGAAGAATCCATAAATTGTATCCAAAAAAAACGTTTATTTGTCTTTGAAATAATGAAGTAAAGTCACATGTAAATTTTGGTCCAAAATATTGAAAACTGTTTACGCACTTCTATAGTGTTTGTACGTAAGATAACTTTATTGCTCTAATTTAAATAGTGATTATTTTCTAATAAAGCCTTTTCTGCGTATTTAAAAAAAAAATTATAAAGATCGCTCATATGGCTTAAAAGATATGATAGAATAAAATTTGTTCTATAATATGCCGTGATTGCAAACTTCCTTGGAAGAAAAAAAAGGTTGCTCGGTCGTGCTAGGTGCTCCCACTATAATAAAATTAAAGGTAAGACTCCATACTATCAATTAAAAAAAAAAAGTTTAAATAATTAATAATCTTTTATAAAATCATAAAATTTATAAAATCATAAAATCATGAAATTTTGGGTTCTATGGGCGGTGAGTAGTGGGCGTGGCCAATTTTTATGAAACTTTATTTTATTCTTAATTGAGGCAATAAAAGGCTCTGTGCCAAATTTCGAAAACTTTGGGCCAAAAATAAATTTTGGGTTCTATGGGCGGTGGGGTAGTGGGCGTGACCAATTTTGATAAAACTTTATATTTTTCTTAATTGAGCTAACCAAAGGCTCAGAGCAAAATTTCAACGTTATACGAGCACTCCTTATATTTTTTGCCAAAAATTGTATGAACAAATCCCACTGTGCGATGTGAGTGAGTAATTGTACAAATATTTTTCACTTCAAATATTTTATCACTACAGAATATAGTCCGGATTGTAATATTTATCGATTAAATAAAACCAATGAAAATGTATTTTAAAAATAATTACAAAAAACAATAAACTTTCTAGAATTTATTAAAATAAATCCAACAACAAAAAATATACCCAACTAACTAGGTCCATAACTCAAGATTAATGAAGCTGAAATTCAATATTTGTTTTTGTTATTTTTGGGTTAGATAATTTTTATTATTTTTTATTGGATTAATGTATGTGAAAATAAAAATTATAGAAACAAATCCTTTAAGATTTATATAGCAGAAGCTTATTTTTTTAATAAACAAAACTAGAAAAACGTTCAATAATTGAGTGGCACTAGAGAATTAGAGAGCATCATTATTTTAAGGTTTAACTAGTTTTTATTTAATTCATTGTAGTGATCTTTCAATACTTAAAACTCTTGTATTATTATTTTTTCTGCAGCCTTTAAAGTACAGAAGATCAAAAAAATTAAGAAACCAGGGATAAACAAACAAAAAAGATGGAAGACGAGGAGGTAATCCTATGTTTATGCAGCACTGAATCTCAAAACACAACCAGCATTGATTTTTAGATTAGTTCCAAACTAACACAATCATGGCTAAATCAAGGCGTGAAAGTGTATAAAAATACATACAAGCTGAAACGAGCTTGGCGTAGAACTTAGAATCAGAGCATTAAGTAAGTTAGGAACACCATCTCTTATTCAAAATATTTTTTGGTTGGGCAGTTGTGACCTCTCCACAAAAAATCTTGAACCTAACTAAGGTACAGTTTCGATCCTGATGGCGTACTTGGATTCAACGCGTCAAAATACAAATACAACCTTTTGATTTGATCCGAATCCAATATTTCTTTATTTTAATTGGAAGTGTGTAGTAATTAAATACTAAAAGTCATGTGGCACCATTTTGTTTAAAGTGCAATTACCCGTGCAGAAATTGTAAGGGATTAAATAGGGCATGCTCAGATTTGTCCTAGCCAGTCTAGGATCAGACATTGGTAGGGCAGCCTGATTAGACCCTGATAATTAGTGTAATGCTTTTTTCTATCAGGCTTTCCTATCATTTCCCAAATCTGCTATAGTAATTCCATTTGTACTCCAGAGGCAAATAAAAATCTTCAGGTTGTGACACATAGATCTTAGAGATTCAAACAAGCATCCAAGTTTCCATCTAGTCCAATCACAATCGGAGGTCAGCAAATCTGCGGAGATTCAGGCTTCTGTTTGAAGATATATACCAACGTTTGAAGGAGTGTTGATGAAAGAAGGAAAACATACTTGCCTATGTTCAAACGACTTCTCATTGAACTGTTTGGTGGAAGAAATTACAGGTTACATTACATGCGAAGGAGCAAGGCTTTCAGCAATCTGTGATCTCCCTAAGATGCATCTGACCAAAATACGGATTCCAGGTCAGATACAATATAAAATAGCCTTGTTGGGAGCCGTCTTGGACGTCAAAATGGCTTGGACAATTCCAAATAGAGGATTTGAGTGCACAAAGGATAGAAATGAACTAAGGATAAAACTTCTGTCGACGGAAACCTCCTGTACATTCTTTTCGATGAAGATAGTGCGAATTCAATAGATATAATATATATCAATAGATATCGGCTCAGCAGATGTAAAGTTTATTGGATATTGCTTGAAGACAAAAGTGACAATCGCTGTTAAGATGGATGGCCTTGAGCTTTGACAAATCAATCTGCAACATAGCATAAGTGGGTCATTTAATCTCATTGCTTCACTTGCTATAAAGCTGCATATAAAGCTGAATTAAAAACAGGATATCTGGTCTTTCAAGAACCATCAGAAGCTAGAGTGTGCCTATGGATATATCTATGAGCGATCACAGGTTTATTGAGTTCTAGTAAAGGTGATCCCAGCCCGAGGATAGCGCCTTCCGGAATTCAAAACAGATGGATTAGATGTGCTTTGCAGAGAAAGAACGCGCTAGTGGAAGAATTTCCAAGGTCCGTCCTATTGACCCCGGATGTTGACCAACTCAGCCATTTGTTAGTCCGGGATTTTGAGAGATCGTGTCCTAAAACGAGGCATCGAGCTGCAAACATCCAAGAATATTCTGAAGATAGCTATCAGAACTCCTGATGAAGCCGATTTGGCTCTGTACAGTGAAGCAAGGCATTTTTTCAACAGACTTTTTGGCAAATCAAAGAAAACGCCTTACTAAAAGTACTATGAGTTGATTGAGATAGTCAATGAAGGTGCTGCACTAATGAGAGCTTTGGAAAAGGATCCCTTAGCAATACTGGATAATTTTAAATTATCCAGTGATACTCATACTTCTTTCAAGAAAGAAACTTATACAGCACTCCTCCAACACCATTTTCCTGGCTGTGTATTTAGAGATATTTCTTAGAGGGTAGCCGCTGAAAATTTGGAAAAACCTAACCGTATGAGCTGGATAATGGCAAATAGAGTTACATCGCCCAAGTTTCTGTCTTGAAATATCGGTTCCTTTGATTCATACAAATCTCCAGGCTCAGACGGAATTCTGGACATAATAGGAGATAGGATTTTAAGGATCCTTGGGGTCTGCATAGGTTCTGACTATATATCACAGGCTTGGAGAATCGCGATAGTCATCTTTATACCAAAACCGGGAAAAATCAAATATTGCGAGGCGAAAAACTACGCATACAATCTCCTTAGAGGTAGTCTATGGACACAATCCTCTCAGAGATGGGCTCTGATATTGAAGAGATTATCTCCAAAAGGGCTATGACTCTTGGTGCTTCTTTGAAATAGAAGGGACATTTGATTTTTGAGTCAATCCTTCACGAAATAGAAAGATACGGTGTAAACAAAACGCTCCTTAGATAGAACGGGTGCTGGGAGATCCATGCCTGCTTATTAACACGAAGGGCAACACCACAATCCAGGTAAATGTAAAATGTGGATGTCACCAAGGAGACGTTTAATCACCCCTGTTGCAGAAAATGATTGAGAATAGCTCCTAATTGAATTAAATAACAAAGGGATAAACACATACGGCTAAGCCGATGATGTTAGTATGCCTTTGAAAGGAGACAACACAGGATATCTCTGAAAAAAAAATGCAGAATGCTCTAGGCATTACCAACAGTTGGTGTCGAAAGAATGGTATTTCGATTAATGCTTTTTAGCGCGTCGCATTTATTAACAGAAGAAAACTGAAGAGCTTCACTCTTCCTTCAATCGGTAATAACACATGAACACCCCAAGATAGTTTGTATAGTGTCGATAGTTTCAACAAGCAACTCAATTTGGCTGCTCATGTTGACAGTTAATGCTCAAACGCAATTCGAGCTCTGTGGCAGTGCAGGAGGGCTTGTGGAGTCAAATGGGAGCTGACTCTGAAAATAGCTTACTGGCTGTATAAAGTAGTTGCTCAGATCCATTATCAGGTACGGTTTTCTTGCATGGCTCTCCAAAACCTTTTTTTGAGAATGTGATATATAACTGGAGGCGGTACAGAGACTTCCTTACTTAATGCTTATGTATCATTAGTGTTTTCAGGACAACGTCAACAGTGAGTATGCAGGTTTTAGTAAGCTTCCTCCTTTGCAAAAAGACACGAACTCCTGAGTATAACCAAGGACTGTAGAAAGAATCATCAAGCGTTATGAAGGGATCTGGCAGAACACCTGGCAGATTTTTTCATGCTGACTTATGACACAGTACCTCTAACTGCCTTTCAAAACCAGTACAGAGTTGTAATTCCAACGATAGAGCACCAACATGAAGCTGATTTGCTATTGGACAGTGTAGTTAACACGTTGAACATCTACACAGATGGATTTATCACTGAAAATGGTGCAAAAACTACGGTCTACTTAAGTAATGAAGATTTTGGACTGCAATTTCCACTTGACGAATACTACACAGTATTACAAGCCAAGATATTCGCCATAAATGCAGCATTGTAGTGAGCAAAGGAACTTAAGTGGTTTGGCAAGGTCTTTAATAATTTTACTGATAGCCAGGCTGGTCTAAAAGCTCTAGAAAACTACACTATTAAGTCAAAAATAGTGCAAGATTGTTCTTGGTCCTTGAATTATCTCAGGCTCAATAACAGCATATCACTGATATGGAGACCAGGGAAAAAAATGAATATCGGGAATGAAAAAGCTAAAGATTTAGCAATAAGCTCTGCAGGCAGACTCATAAGCTCTGAACCAGCAATTGGTATTTTGAAAGGTGGAATAAAATTGCTAGTCAAACAGATTCTTTTTCGAGTTCCAGTAGCTGCCAACAGAGGAGGCCTCAAGATCTTGCAAATTTTCATTCAAGAGTGAAGCTAGTAAACCACCGAATTTCTTGTAAATCTGACCCGGTAAGACTGCAGGCTAATGGTGGGATTACTAACAGGTCATTATCATGTGAATAAATTTATGGTACGTTGAACCCGAAAAGAGTTGAAAATGATCCAACATGCCGATTTTGTCTTGAAAAGGATGAAACAGTGGTGAAAGAATGTATCCTTACATGGTGGAAGAATGTTTGGCTCTCCCAAGGCTCAGAAGTGGGGTGTTAGAATCAAACTATCTAAGGATAGAAGATTTTTTCAAAGGGTATTGTTTTTTTTAAAAGGGCTTATGCTGTTGAATATGAGGATGGAATAAAGAACTTAGCAGTCTGCATTAATTGCTAGATGTAGAATATAATTCCTATATATAATTCCTATATATATTTTTTTATTTTCTGCAACACAAAAAACAAATGTTATACAGCATTCAACGTGTGTCGCGATAATTAAGAAATTTATCGTATTCCGTTTTATGTGGAACTCAAATAGGACCTGCCACAGTTTTTATTGGGCATGCAAAACTCGTTTTTGATATAAAAATTAGAGAATGTCAGTTAGCTGATAAAAATAAATATATACACATTTGAAGAAGCTTTTTTTGATAATTTACGTTTGTCTTAGTTGGGAATAAATCAGTACTAACGGACTTTTCAATAAAACGTTGAGCTAGATAGGTTTACTAAGGCAAAGATGGAAACCTATATCTGAATTAGTTTTGCCTTTAGAAAAATTTCCAAAACCGATTGTAAAACTGGTAATCCAAATTTGTCTGATTTCAATATACTTGACGGTTGTGTAAATTAACACTTTAAAAGATATTTTACACCCTTTACTGACCACTTGTACCAGACCTAGGGAATGGTTATTCAAAGGGAGTCGGTACAAAACTCAAATCAATTTTTAAAAATGAATCTCCATGATAACGTAAGATAAAAAAGATTTGCATCAACAACAATGTTTGCCTTGACATATACCAAGGCAGCACTGGCACAAAGACAACAAAGAAGAATTAGCGGATGAGAGTGAGAATCCATTTTACGGGTTCTATATCATAAAAAAAAAGATATACGTGTATAAGGATTTCTTTTGGAAAATAGTGCTGATCCAAATTTTGAGAATTTCGTGATGTTTGACTTGAAGACTTATTCTCAAAAATCCTTAACTGCGGTTTTGTTAATCAAAATTTGAATTATTGAAAATGTTTTTGTTTGGAATAAAAGAAAAATAGCAGATAAAAATATAATTATTATTTCTAATCGAAAACTTTTGATCAACAATTCTGTAATTTAAAAGTAAATACCAATTTGCTCAAAAATGTTGCATATTCAAGTCTAGACGACACAAGTTAGCAACATGCTAAAATATTATAAACACATCTCAAAAACTCGAGTACTCAACTAAGATGGTATAAAGGTGACAAAAATACCAAACAATAAATCAATTGAACCCGTTTAATGAAGATATTGAAAAATTAAACAAAATAGTGAGCGACCGAATCCAACATATTATCGAATATGTTCTACTTTAAAAGTGAAGAAATATATAAAATGAAATCAAAATAAAAAAATTACACAAACCTTGGGATTAAATATTTAACTTAAACATCTCGCTCGATAATACACCAGGCTTATATACCTTCCAAAACCTTATATTTAAGCTTCAACATTATCCATTTGCACTTTGTTTTTATTTTAAATAGAAACACAAACCTAAAGCTTTGAAAGATATAAATTTAATCCGAAAACTTAATGATTTTATTTTATTGTTTTGTCTAAATAAAGAAAAAAACTTTTTGATTTGACAGTAACTAAACAAAATTTTATTTTCATCAAGCTTTTATTTGATCTCACTTAATCATTTATAATATATTTTGTTTATAACTTTATTTAATATTTTCAAAGCTTTTAACAAACTTATTCGTTTTTGTTTTTCTGTTCACTCTCAAAACATAATATTTCAACATAATTCGAAAAATGATTTAGTATAATATAGAAACACAAAACCTCATATATTAATGCTAAAGAATTAGTATAGAAAACAAAAACAGAAACTAAATCGATCGTGTCCTGCCCATTTAAGTGTGCTGCATACATAATTCAATCTGAAGAATTTTTTATTGTGTTGTTCTTGATGAACAGCAATACAACAAAATCAAAAAACAAAAAAAAATTGTTCTCCATTATGTAAAGTGATTTTACATCGGTTTTTATTATATTGCACTTAATTTTTTATTATATGTTGCTCTATCTATATTCTAGTGATATGCTAGAATAGTATGTCAGCAACAACTTTGTCTTCACTTTATGTATTATTATTATTAATACACTTTTTTAAGTAAAATACAACGTAACGTTGTCTCTGCATTTAAAAGGAATAAAATTTTAAATTGAAAGCATAAAAAACTTTAATAAAAAAATGTCTGTTACATTTCAAATAAAAGTTGGTAATTTTTCTACGACTAATTTAATATTTATGTCATTGGGATGGAATAAAATAGAATAAGGTAAAATATTTATAAAAATAAAATCATCAGGAAATCATTTATTGTGGTCGATGAGAAAATTGGCCTGACATGGTTTTAGTTGAAAATGACATTTCATTGAAGTTTACTCAAACTTTTAATAG
Source organism: Diogma glabrata (assembly GCA_963693315.1). Lineage (NCBI taxonomy): Eukaryota > Metazoa > Arthropoda > Insecta > Diptera > Cylindrotomidae > Diogma > Diogma glabrata. The sequence continues at coordinate 373,821,396 of OY856187.1, read as the reverse complement.
CAACTAATGTTTTATAAAACTCAAAATTATGCTATATACTATTTATAGATAAAAGGTGACCCAAAAAGAAGATAGTAGTTCGGTTGGATGATGATGTATTAAAATAAAATCCACTCGTTTTATGTAAGTAAAGCTTACGAACGAAATCTACAAATAATGAAAACTAGGAGGGTCCGGCGTGCTTCGCTACGCTTATAAATAAAGTTTTTCGGTAGACATTTTGTTGACGTAGAAGCAATGATTTCAAAAAGTGGTAATGAGAAATGCTAGCATATAATTTTTAATTTTTCTTTTTAAATATATGAATGAAAAATAATCCGAACTCTAGCTGATCAGTTCGGATATATGAAAAATTAGCAAGCAAATAAGTTAGAGATCAAATAAGCGTACTTGAAAACTTATTTGATCGCTAATTTTTCATATATCCGAGCTGATCAGCTAGAGTTCTGATTATTTTTCATTCATATATTTAAAAAGAAAAATTAAAAATTATATGCTAACTTTCTCATTATCACTTTTTGAAATCATTGCTTCTACGTCAACAAAATGTCTACGCAAAAACTTTATTTATAAGCGTAGCGAAGCACGCCGGGCCCTCCTAGTATCTATTATCAAGAGATGCACCACGTACATCAACACTCATACCATTCTCACGTCGACGATGCAAAGGATAACCATTCACAGATCCTTTAGTATTTTCAGAAAAAGGTTTTAGAAAATTCTTACTACATTTACCATCTCTCATACAAACAGAATTGGGATTTAGAGCACCACATGGTCCATGCATCACATGACGTTTCACATATTCATGTAATTTATGAAAAAGAATGGGATCAGAAATTTCAGTACATACAAATTTATTAATCATCTGACAAATTTAACAAACACATCAGGCAGGAATTAAAGCACCAGTACGATGATAAAAAATATTATGAATTTTAAAATGATAAATACCACGTGCAATTCATTTCTTCATTCACAACATTCATTTCACCATCAACACCATTCATGACACCATTCATTTTTGAAGAAAAAACAGAACAAAATTTTCACAGTCATTCACTTCAATGTACATAAGAAGACTAAAAAATTAGTAAAGGAATTGTAATTTGGTAAATAAACTTATAAATTACATAAGCATTTATTATTGTCTGCATAAAATCTCTACTTACCTAACTCCTTACCTAACTCCTTACCTTACCTAACTCCTAACCTTACCTAACTACTTACCTAACTCCTTACCATACCTAACTCCTAACCTTACCTAGCTACTTACCTAACTCCTTACCTTACCTAAATCCTTACCTTACCTAACTACTTACCTAACTCCTTACCTTACCTAACTCCTTACCTTACCCAACTACTTACCTAACTACTTACCTAACTCCTTACCTTACCTAACTCCATACCTTACCTAACTCCATACCTTACCTAACTCCTTACCTTACCTAACTACTTACCTACTTTATTTAAAAAATCAATACAGGGTCCGCGTTGAACCCCGAACCTTGCTCACAACCCACTACATCGACATTGACAACGAAACGTTCTTTATGTTCTAGCTAAAATACATTTTACATATTATGCTTAATATATTCTTTTCAGATAATTCAGTTGTTTCAGTCAAATCGAACACGGCTATTATGAAATATTTCTCTATAGCAGGCTACAGACCGTCAATCATTTCGAAAACGAAAATAAACGAAATAAAATTTAGTGTAAAAATCCTCTAAATTTTATTTCGTTTATTTTCGTTTTCAATTGATTGACAAACTCCTGTAGCCTGCTTATCTTGTTTTGCACAGAAAGAACAAATCAATTTTATGAATTGTTTCTTTAATTTCTAATCAATAGAAAATATTTAAAAACAAAGAAAAATAATAATTAAATCAAAGAAAAATAATAATAATAAAAAACAAAGAAAAATAATACGTCTATCCTCTCCGAAAGCAATGCATAAACTAAATTAAAATTTGAAAAGAAAATATAAAATACTAAATAATAATAATAAAAAACAAAGAAAAGACTTGGGCAAGTCCATTTCATATTGTATAGCGGGGTCGTTAAATTCAAAAATACATTTTAATTCGTCTATAACTTTTTTATTTATAATCCGATTTGTGTGAAAAATCTTCAAAATCTAAGTAACACTAATGTCAGTTAGCAGTGAAAATTTGAAATGAATCCATCTTCGAACAAAAAAGCCTTAGGCTCCTCAAAATTTTTCGTTAGCGTATTAATATATAAGATACTTCTAATTTTTAGTTCATATTTCTTACCACAAAATTATCAATACCGACAATTAATCAATAAGAGTATATTTTCCAACTGTTTAATTGTTCAAAAGTGGTAGAGGTTGGATTTAGCCTGAAGAGTACTCCATTTAGCGTCACACTTTTGAAATGAAGTTTTCTGTAGTATAATGGAAAGATTTTTGAAAGAGCTTTTATGATCAATGGAGTTTTTCTGAGAAGTTGTATAACTGAATGCTACTTCAACCAAATATGGGTGCAGGTGCGCTGAAGGTTTTTGAAAAAAAATTGTTTTATCTTTTTTTTTATTTTCTCCATATCTTAAAGTTTTGGCCTTTGTCATATTTTATTATATGATAAGCATTTTGAAATTTTGAAAATTTTGAATTGGTCAAACGGAGTGGCATTTCTTTTAAAAACTCAGAGTGCACATATATATGTAATATTACCATCGTTTTTTACCATCGTTAAAAAAAATAGCATTTCTTACAAGAACAAAAATCGATAATTTCATCTCTTGTAACAAAATTTACTACTTTCCTTTTCAGTACAGTTGAATAAATAATTTTGAAGTTACAATTCATCACCAATCATAAATCCGCAGCAACACACAAGCTTTATTGCTTAACGTTTAATTTCCAAACAAAAAAACCAAATTGCATCCCAAATCAACATCCAGATCCGTTTCAATTGAGAGAACAAGATCCCAACTAGAATGTATGGGTCATAGTAACAAATTGTAATCTCTATTATTTGCTGTGCTGTCAGCAAAATTCGTAATAGTGTGAAGATGAAAGCTTTTCAGTATTAAACTTTAAACCGTTTAACATTTTACTATTTAACAGATCAGATTTATATACTAATTACTTCGGTCTGAAAGACCTAAGTATTACATTCATGAGCTCAAAGTGAAATTCTTACCCCCACTATTTTTGACATTTCTCGACGTTTTAGGACCTCCTGATTCTAAAAAAGCAAACAAAAAATGTGTGTCTGTCTGCCGGCCGGTCGGCCGGCCGTCGTTATGTACGCTGCAGGGAAAACCGCTGGAGGGATTTCAAAAATCTTTTTCTAAAAATAGGTATACACAAGGGACAGGTCCGAAAGGACGCTGTGTTCGATAACTGCACCGGAAGTGTGTCAAAAAATCATTATGTGTGTCAAAAATAGCAAATTTTCATATTTTTGGCTTAAAAAACTTTCATTTTAAGTGATTACAAGTAGGAACAGTAAATTTGGAGAAATCTAGATGGTAGGGATTGGTATGTGAGATCAAAAACTAGATTATTGCATTATAAGTTTGTCAAAAAAATGTTGTCAAGTGTGTGGTGTGTCAAAAGAAAGATTTTTATTTATTTTTTTACCCAACTTTTTGGAAAAAAATAAAATTGTTTGTTTGAAATGAAATTTATTATTATTGAGAATTATGGCATTATAAGTTTGTCAAAAAAATGTTGTCAAATGTGTCAAAAAATGATTTTATTTATTTTTTAGCCAATTTTTTGGGAAAAAATGAAGCTGTTTTTATGACGTAAATGTAATTGAAAATGAAATTGGACACGGACATTTTTGAATTTGTTATAGTTTCTGAAATATTTTTGGAATTTTGAAAAAGTTTGCATTTTTGATTTTGTAATAATTTTTGCAATATTTTTAGAATTTCGGGAAAAGTTTTAATTTTTGATTTTGTAAGAATTTTCGGAATATTTTTAGAAATTTGAAAAATTTTTGATTTTATTATAATTTTTGGAATTTTGAAAAAATTTTCAATTTTTGATTTTGTAATAATTTTTGCAATATTTTTAGAATTTTGGAAAAAGTTTGAATTTTTAAGAATTTTTGGATTATTATTGGAATATAGAAAAAGTTTAAATATTTGGTTTCATTCTAATTTTTGGAATTTTGAAAAAAGTTTCAATTTTTGATTTTGTTATAATTTTTGCAATATTTCTAGAATTTTGAAAAAAATAGAATTTTTGAATTTTATGTAAACATATTTAGAATTTTGAAAAAAGTTTCATTTTTTGATTTAGTAAGAATTTTTTGAATATTTTTAGAATTTTGAAAAATTCTTAATTTTTGATTTTATTATAATTTTTGGAATTTTGACACGGAAATTTTTGAATTTGTTATAGTTTTTGAAATATTTTTGAAATTTTGAAAAAGTTTGTATTTTTGATTTTGTAATAATTTTTGCAATATTTTTAGAATTTCGGGAAAAGTTTTAATTTTTGATTTTGTAATAATTTTTGCAATATTTTTAGAATTTTGGAAAAGTTTGAGTTTTTAAGAATTTTTGGAATATTATCGGAATTTAGAAAAAGTTTAAATATTTGATTTCATTCTAATTGTTGGAATATTTTTGGAATTTTGAAAAAGATTGATTTTATTTAATTGAACAATATTTTTGGAATTTTTATTATAATTTTCCGGCAACGTATTGATGTTTCGTGTTAGTTTTGTAATAAATTTTTAAACAGATATAAAAAATACTTGTACTTTAAGAAAGAGTTACGTTTGATATACATCGCTGCCCAAAACTAAAAACCATGTCCTCGTGAAAGTTTTTTGCCGAAAATTATATCAAAATCCTTAACCCAGACCGAAGTCTTAATATCTCAGAGCTGTGAGATTTCCGCCCCTCTATATTTTTGTATTTGATTAGTAATTTTCTCTAGACAAAAATTTTCTTTCACGTTCCCATTTAATCCAAAACCCATAGGTTTACATTTACATATAAAGAATAATCTTTGCAGTTTTACTTGAAGAATAGGTTATCAATAAATGTTTACAAACAAAGGAACATAATAAAAAATATTGCAATATATCGTTGTTCAATACAACGGTTAATGCTGCATCTAGTTGTACCTATTAATACCGAATGGCACTTTTGATTTATTTCTACAAACAATTTAAATGGGTTTTAATAAAAAGAAGTAATTGCAAAAAATATTTGAAATTTTTCTTAAAATAAAAATTTTGAAATAAACGTTAAAGCTCAAAAAAGTCAATTGCACAAGCAAATTTTATTTCACAATTTTGAGGTTATACACGACAGACATATAGAAGGTAGAGGCGAAAAATAAAAATTTTTTGGAAACAAGTCGATTTTGACTCAAGCGTAAATTGTTTGTCTTGGTTTTGAATGGTAAACATTAAAAGTTATCTATGGACTTTTACTATATTGTAAAACCATTTTTATCCTGTTGTGATACATGATCCAATTAGCCACAAGAGAACAACAAAAAAAACAAGAGTTTATGGTTATTTTGATTATTACTTTTAAGCCTGTTATAGTTATAGTTGGAGTCAACCGGATGCATATTGATGCAAGAATTGACATACGAGTTAACGTGAATTCTCACACACCACTGATAATAGCAATAAGATATAATTACCTAAACTAATAAATATCTTATCTTATCTACACATATTAAAATTGTATTATTCGACTTTTAATATCATTAATTAAATTAAATAATAAATTTGAAAAATATTATTATATTATATTATTATATTAATATTATAAAAATGTAAAAAAATTAGAATTCGAGATATCTTGCAGAATGTACGTGTACTTGCTCTGGTATAACAACACATGTTCTAATTTCCTGCATGCAGAATTCTGAGGAAGAAGAAACCAGTCGCCACCACTATTCATGTTATTAAAAACTAAGAGTATTCACGCTGGATCCAGTTTTATGTTGTTATTTTCCTGCAAATATAAAAAAACATATTAAAAGTAAATTTAATCTAAAATGGATCTAAATTATCATATCTTTCTTAAATCCAACGTTGATATCCTCGTCAGTCTTTTGTTGCATTGAAATTAGCTGTAAGAAATAAAAATAAGTATTAATAAGAATATATTTTTCTAGATAATTAGTAAATATTGTTTACCTTTTTCATTATCTTTTGAAAATGTCATTCTGACATTTTTGCTTTGTTATTCAGCTCAGTTCGCATTTTCACCACTTTTTAAAATCTGGCGTATCTGTTTTCGATAAAACAGTTTAGTTCAGCAATATTTGTTGAGGTGTTGAAAATGTGTGGCTCTGTTGAAAGTAAAAGGTTCCACGTACTCATGTACATTTTGTATTTATAGCTGTGTAATTATAATTGTAATTTAGTTTTTTAGAATTTTTTGAAGTCAAAGTTTGGTCTTCATTTGTTTGAGTTGTGTTTTCGAAATTAAAATGTTAAGATGTATTCAATATTCTTGCTGTGAAAATAAAGTTGTGAAGTAGAGAAGTACATTGTGTTTTTGATAGGAGTGGGGCTTGAGACGAGTGCTCAAAGGGACTTGATATTGGTCCTCTCATAGTTTTTTCTCTTCAACAGGTGTGGTCGATATTGGGAACCGCCGCCATTGTTAGGCAACTATAATTCAAATACTTATCATCGTCAGCGAGGCCTATGATTAGGCAAATATATTCAAAAATAGTTATCATCGTCATCGAGGCCTATGATTAGGCAAATATACTTCAAAATATTAATCATCGTCATCGAGGCCTATGATTAGGCAAATATAATTCAAAATATTTATCATCGTCATCGAGGCCTATGATTAGGCAAATATAATTCAAAATATTTATCATCGTCATCGAGGCCTATGATTAGGCAAATATATTTTCAAAATAGTTATCATCGTCATCGAGGCCTATAATTAGGCAAATATATTTCAAAAATAGTTATCATCGTCATCGAGGCCTATGATTAGGCAAATATGTTTCAAAATATTAATCATCGTCATCGAGGCCTATGATTAGGCAAATATAATTCAAAATATTTATCATCGTCATCGAGGCCTATGATTAGGCAAATATATTTCAAAATAGTTATCATCGTCATCGAGGCCTATGATTAGGCAAATATATTTCAAAAATAGTTATCATCGTCATCGAGGCCTATGATTAGGCAAATATATTTCAAAAATAGTTATCATCGTCATCGAGGCCTATGATTAGGCAAATATATTTCAAAAATAGTTATCATCGTCATCGAGGCCTATGATTAGGCAAATATATTTCAAAATATTAATCATCGTCATCGAGGCCTATGATTAGGCAAATATAATTCAAAATATTAATCATCGTCATCGAGGCCTATGATTAGGCAAATATAATTCAAAATATTTATCATCGTCATCGAGGCCTATGATTAGGCAAATATATTTCAAAAATAGTTATCATCGTCATCGAGGCCTATGATTAGGCAAATATAATTCAAAATATTTATCATCGTCATCGAGGCCTATGATTAGGCAAATATATTCAAAAATAGTTATCATCGTCATCGAGGCCTATGATTAGGCAAATATAATTCAAAATATTTATCATCGTCATCGAGGCCTATGATTAGGCAAATATATTTCAAAAATAGTTATCATCGTCATCGAGGCCTATGATTAGGCAAATATATTTCAAAATATTAATCATCGTCATCGAGGCCTATGATTAGGCAAATATAATTCAAAATATTTATCATCGTCATCGAGGCCTATGATTAGGCAAATATATTCAAAAATAGTTATCATCGTCATCGAGGCCTATGATTAGGCAAATATATTTCAAAATATTAATCATCGTCATCGAGGCCTATGATTAGGCACATATAATTCAAAATATTTATCATCGTCATCGAGGCCTATGATTAGGCAAATATAATTCAACTACTTATCACCTGCCGTGATGCCTTCCCGGTAAGATTTTAGTTCTTCCATCAAAATATAAATACAGTCCACTACTTGCTTGACTGGGAGGCTTCGCCATTTGGTCCTTCGAGCCCGATTTGGAGCATTGAGCCATCAGCAATCTTCAATCAACTGGATAACCCAGGTACAAAATTATAACTTTAACTAGATTTAATAATTATTTATGGTTCATTAATTGATTTAATTGTTATATCGCTGATCTTAACCTTATGTATAAACCTTTTTGGAAAATATTAAGTCTGCTTTAAGTTTTTGAAATTTTCTCTTTTACATTTTTTTTTAAGTGTTCTGTCTTAATCAATTGCACCGCTGTTGATGGTGTTGAATCGTCGGTTCCTGGCGTCATGAGTGTACCAAGTGTCTGTTATTACAATTCTGGTCACAATCCCATTGGTTTTTGCCACTTTTGACGTGGAGATACACGCACAACAGTGTTGATTTAGGTGTGGACGTGTGTTTCGTACTTACTGCAACTGTCCACATGGCAGACCCGGCAAAAATCGAGTTGTTAAAGAAACAACGAGCGGCTTTTAAGGGACAGTTAACCAGTTTTAAAAATCAGTTATCGTCACTGTCCTCAATAGGTGGAGTCGAGGCGTTATTGCATCGAATCCAGTCCATAAATGTAAAATATGATGGGGTTCAATCTAAATTGGAATCACTTGATGATGGCTTCGTTGCTGATCGAACCTCTTTTGATGACGACTACCTGTCATTTGAAACAATCTTACGAGATAAAATCCATGAGTTTAAAAGATTGGACGATGGTCCAACTTCGGCATCTTTCCACAATGCATCACCTCACGAGCTTACGTCGAATACATCTCCTAGTGTGGGAATGAGATTGCCAGAAATCACCTTGCCATCCTTTAACGGAATGGAAACTGATTGGTTGGCGTTCCGGGACGTCTTTGTGGATTTAATTCATGTGAAGAATCTTGACCCAATTGTAAAATTTTTATATCTGATTTCAAGCATTCGTACTGGTACAGCTTATTCCTATGTCGAGAGTCTTCCTGTCACAGCGGCAAACTATGAACTTGCCTGGGCAGCTTTACGAGATCATTATGATAATGAAATATCCATTCAACGTTTACATACCCGTGAACTCTATGACATCAGAACTCCTCACGAAAATTCACCAAAGGCACTGCAATATTTTGTTGACAAGGCAGTCAAACATGTTAGTGCACTGAAGTCATTAAATGTACGCGTTAGCGAGTGGGATCTGTTATTAGTTCACCACGTGACTCAGCGGTTAGACAGCTCGTCAAGACTTGCTATAATCAAAGGTATGAAACCAAAAACAGTTCTTTCTTTCTCTGACCTGATTGACTTGCTCCGATCTCGTGTCAGAGTCTTGTCCGCGATAACAGCCAATGTTCCTCAAGGTTCATCCCGTCCTCTAAGATCTCATAAGTCAATGTCCTTCAACACAACTAGCGTTGCCAACCCCACTGCATGTAACACCGAATGCCTCTACTGTTCAGGAGATCACACGTTACCTCACTGTCCATCATTTTCTAGTGAGCGCATGAGTCCTAGGTCACGGTTCTATTTTATCAGAGATCGTAGGCTGTGCGGAAACTGTTTGATAGAACGACACTTAGCAAGCAACTGTAACCGTCCTGCTTGCAACAAATGTTCATTGAAACATCATACGTTGCTCCACTTCCCACAAGATAGTTCACCAACAAATAATACGAGAGTTGAACGATCGCCCAATTTATCTTTAGTACATAAGTGTGATAATATCGAATCAAATGCCGCTGAGCCACTGGTTGAAACCAATTGCTCTGCGAACGTTACACCGAGTTCTCGTGTTTCAACATCATCGGAAGGTTACAAGGACGTAATTCTTATTGGAACTGCACTTGTTCATGCATCTGTAAATAATGGGTTTAGAGTGCTGTGCAGAGCCTTATTGGATAGTGGCTCGACGTTAAATTTTGTATCCGAAGCTGCGTGCCAGCTGTTACAAGCTCGTCGTTACACAACAGCGAAGGTCGTCTCTGGCATTGGAGCAGTCGATACTACAATTATACACAAGATCTATCTTACCATATCGTCTAGGACCTCAGACTTCTCTGCTAATCTCAAATTTTATGTACTCCCAAAAATCACCAACGATCTGCCATCGTCACGAATCTCTGTGCCATCACACGCACTTCCTAAAGGGGTCGTGCTTGCAGATCCGTTTTTCAATATACCCGACCGTGTTGATCTATTACTGGGGGTAGAAATTTATCACCAACTATTCAAGGGCTCATCGGTCAGGGTGCACGATTGGCCACTCTTGTATGACTCCGAGCTGGGGTTTGTTATCTGTGGTAAGACTAAAACAAAACTCAGTATCAATAGATCTCCTCAATCCCACGTTGCCCTTTGTAGTGTTCAGACATTGGAAAATCAGGTCAAACAGTTCTGGGAGCTTGAAACCATCACATCAAAGCCCATATTGTCTCAAGAAGAAATTGCCGCTGAAGAACACTATAAGTCCAACGTTTCCAGAACACCAGAAGGTCGTTACATCGTGGGTCTTCCTACAAAATCAAACTTGGCTCTGTTGGGATCATCATATGCTTCAGCACATCGTCAATTTCTTTCTTTAGAGTCTCGCCTCTTGGGCCAACAGGAGATCTATAAAGAGTATCAGGAGTTTTTGAATGAATACAGGCGACTGGGCCACATGACACCAGTATGCGAGTTGAAAGGCCATCCTGCTTACTATCTCCCTCATCATGGTGTTATAAAGGAACAAAGCTCCACCACCAAGCTGCGGGTGGTGTTCAATGCGTCAGCACGAACATCAACCCACATATCTTTAAATGACTGTTTGATGGTTGGTCCTACCATTCAATCGGATTTGGTGTCAACACTTCTTCGGTTCCGCAACCACATTATTGCCTTTTCCGGGGACATCGCCAAGATGTACCGACAAATTCTTGTCCAAAGGGACCAACAAAGTCTTCAACGGATCTTGTGGCGAAATCACGCGTCTGAACCCATCCAAACGTTCAATCTCAACACGGTAACCTATGGCACTGCTTGTGCCCCTTTTTTGGCAACCCGCACGTTGAAGCAGCTGGCGTGTGATGAAGAATCTAGGTTCCCTACCGCTGCACATGTCTTAAAAAACGATTTTTATGTCGATGACGTGTTGACTGGCGCTGTAAATATCAATGACGCCATCAAGTTGAAGAACGATTTAATTGAATTGTTACATCTTGGGGGTTTTGAGCTGAGAAAATTTGTATCTAATGCCAAACAATTGGCATCAGACGATGCCACAGTATCTTCAATTACGCTTGTGTTAGGATTGATGTGGAATACTGAATCCGACACCTTTGAGATGCTATTCAACAAATTACCTGCGACATTGGCCACTACAAAGCGAACGTTACTGTCCGAAATTTGTCAGCTATTCGATCCATTGGGATTCTGTGCCCCGGTCATTGTGACTGCAAAGTTGACCATGCAAACAATATGGATGCATCAAAATTTGTCTTGGGACGATCACCTTCCTGATACCATTATCCACCATTGGCACAAGTTCAAGAATGAATTGTCTGCTTTGTCGATAATCACGGTACCTCGATTAATAACATCCAATCAGGAAGTTAGTATTGAACTCCATGGATTCTGCGATGCGTCTGAGCGAGCCTACGGATGTGTATGCTATACTAGGTCTGTCGCACAAACGAATCAGTTTCACGTAACTTTACTATGCTCAAAATCTAGGGTTGCACCGTTAAAAAAAGAGACCATTCCTCGCCTAGAACTATGTGCGGCTGTATTGTTGGCAGAAGTGGTCCACAAGATAATCCATGTAATGGGAATGAAGTTCAATGCAATATATTTGTGGACGGACTCACAAATTACGCTATTTCGGATCAATTCTGAACCGTACAAATACACGACCTTTGTAGCGAATCGCTTGACCAGAATTCATGAACTAACATCCATTAGTGATTGGTTCTATGTACCAACCTTAGAAAATCCAGCCAACATTGTATCTCGAGGCCTCATGCCGTCACAGTTTCTATCTGCCTCTCTCTGGTGGAATGGTCCAGTTTTCTTGACAGTCGCATCATCAACGTGGTCGACAACATCTAACCAAACTTTTTCTCAGGACTCGATTGGCTTGGAACTTCGTAAAGCACCAATCCCAGTTTTGACTCAAAGTCCGGTAGAAGAACACTTCATATTCCACCGTTTCAGCTGTTTTAATCGATTGGTTCGGGTAGTTGCCTACATTTGTCGCCTCGCTAATAATGCTAGACGAAAGAATGACTCTGTCTCTACGACTACTCTGCAACTCCAACCTTTGGAAATTCAGATGGCAACCGCATTGTTGATTCGACTTGTCCAGCACCAAGCGTTTGCTGAAGACATAAATGCTCTCAACAACTTTCATCAAGTTCCACTTAAAAGTAAGCTTATTGCGTTGACCCCGTTTCTCGATGATAAGGGAATATTACGAGTGGGTGGTCGAATCTTGCAAGCATCAACAACAGAAAACCATAAGCATCCCATCTTATTACCAGCACACCACTCATTTACTACGTTACTTGTGCGGCGCGAACATACGAGACTTCTTCATGCCGGGCCTCAAGCGTTGTTATATAGCCTCCGACAAACTTATTGGATTGTGGGTGGTCGCAATGTGTGTAGACGAGTAGTTCACGAATGTGTTCGCTGCTTCCGAGTTAAACCACTGATCCACAGTCAGATCATGGGTGATCTACCGCTCGATCGAATAACAAAGACTAGCAGAGCATTCACCGTCGTCGGTATCGATTTTTGCGGCCCATTCTATTCTATTCAATCTCTTAGATCCAAAATTAAGCACAGGTGCTACATATGCTTGTTCGTGTGTTTCACCACAAAGGCTGTTCATCTGGAGGTTGTGACGAATTTATCAACTGACGCCTTCCTTGCTTGTTTAAAACGATTTGTGGCTCGTCGTGGACTCTGTACAAAAATCTATTCCGACAATGCCACAAACTTCATTGGGGCTCGTAATGAATTGCGAGAGATAAAGACCTTATTCACCTCACAACCATTCCAAGAATCGATTTGTCAATTCACTGAATCTCATAACATCGAGTGGATTACAATTCCACCAAGGTCTCCTCATTTCGGAGGGCTTTGGGAGTCAGCAATAAAAGGTGCTAAACATCATCTCAGACCAGTTGTTGGAACCTCAGGGTTTACCCTAGAAGAGCTGTTTACCCTAACAACCCAAATTGAGGCTTGTCTCAACTCACGGCCCTTGACCCCCTTGTCAAGCGATCCTAATGACTTAAGCGCCCTTTCTCCAGGCCATTTTATCATCGGAGCACCGTTGACAGCGTTACCCGAACCGTCGCTACTTGATTTAAACGTGAATAGATTATCTAGATTCCAGAAACTCCAACAAATGATACAGCACTTCTGGAAGCGATGGCACCGTGAGTATCTGTCAGAGTTGCAGCACCGGTATAAATGGCAACAAGGAACCGTTTTGATCCAAGTTGGTTCAATGGTAGTCCTCCATGATGAAAATTTGCCTCCGTTGAATTGGCTGTTAGGACGTGTTACGGACGTGCACCCAGGGAAGGATGGTATAATTAGAGTGGTAACTGTTAAGACCATGCACTCTGAGCTCAAACGAGCTGTGAATCGTGTAAGTATTCTCCCAATCGAGACCGGAGCTAAGGATTAACTCTAAATCACACTCGGCGAATTAAGTCCACCGCTAACGTTATTTAGTCAACCATCATCGATCATAGACATCACATCCCACATCAGTCTGAAATTGTTCACCAAAATCAAAATTTCAGGTCATCTAGTAGAACCTCGCTACTATCGATTGTACCGCTTCTTGACGTTTAATATGTATTCTCTTGTTCATTCAGATCTCAAGTGCACCCAGTAGACATGAGCTATTGTTTTGGTGACACCCAGTCAACGTCTAAATGCATGTTCATGTCGTCTTACCGAAAACTTCGTCAATAGTTATTAATTCCGATGATTCGTAATAAAACCTTTTAGTTCTCCTTAAGCTATGTACAATCGATTTCATAATTGGAAAATCGCGCTACTGAAGGGTAGAGTATGCTATATTACTCCCCTTAAACTAAATAAAAAATTTTGTCAAGCTATGTCCACACAGCATAAAATTCTTCGAGTTGTGTCTACTTCTGGGTTTATAGTTTTTATTATAATAACCCTAAACCTAAGTTTTGTCAATTTTAGCTCTTCGAGCTATGATTTGCCGCATTCGTAAAGCAGCAATACATAAGGGACATCAACATCTTAATTTGTCTCTACAACTTAAATTACACCTGCAGATCCAGGTAATGATGGATTCTCCGTCCATACCTCATTTTCGGACACAGCATATAATCCCTATCTATTTCATCTTATCTTCTAAAGCTGATACGGTATTTTGAGATCTTGATCTAATTGAAGAAATCCATTTTCATTGAGTTGATCAACACCCGCTGGTATTTGGATGATGGAACGATTTTTTTTAAATTTGCACCATATTTCCAACAGTTAACACTCATGTGTTAGCATTAAATTTTCTTCGCCACAGAGTGTGTCTGACAGCCCACCTTCTTCGCTTATAGTCGTTGTGTTAACTTTTTGTTGTCGGTTTTCTGAGTAGCTTGAGATGTTGAAGTCTAGTTTCATTGATTGATCAACACCCGCTGGTTTTTGGACTATGTAAGGACAATTTTATCGTCGAACCCAAGTCTTTATCATATTTCCAACAGTTAACATTCATGTGTTGCTATTAAATTTTCTTCGCCACAGAGTGTAGCTGACAGCCCAACCTCTTCGTTACAGTCGTTGTGTCAATTTAAAATTAAATTAAACTTCTGCTCCTTTGTTATCGGTTATTGCAGACATTAGATACATATCCTCATTTATTTGTATATTAGAGTTTTTTGAAGGAACATTGGTTCTATGCTGATGGCCGGACTATAAATTTCATCGACGATTAATCAATAATTTGAATAGTCATCGTTTTAAGTTCTCATTTTTTTCATGTCAGTTATCACCATTTTGTATCGTCTTCGTGTCTTCGGGTTCCTTAAAAATGGTCAAGTCACCACTATTGGAAACTTTCATGTTTGGTCGTCAGTTTTCCGTTAATGGTCTTACCATGATTGGAACATTTAATTTGTCTTCGATTTCCTTAGTGTTATAACCTACCATTTTTGGAACATTTAATTTGTCTTCGATTTCCTTAGTGTTATAACTTACCATTTTGGAACATTTAACTTGTCTCCGACTTCCTTAGTGGTCAAATTTTCACTACTTGGAATTTTTAAATTTTTTGTATCTTCGGTTTCCATTAAGTCATCGGTGTCATTATATGGAACTTTTAAATTTGTTGTTTCTGCGATCCTATGATAACATAGATCGTACCGTTGGAGCAGTTCAATTCACATCTTCGGTTCCCATATTACTCATATGTCGTACTACTGGAACATTTAAATTTTGTATCTTCGGAGTCAATAGTAGTCAACGCTCTTATTATTGGAATGGTTTTAGTTGTCGTATAATATAATAGTTATCCCCATTATTATTCGGAAATATTTAGTTGTATCATCGTATAAGATTACAACCACCATTATTAAGATAAGATCGTCTTCGCTTTATAGGTGTTACCTTGCGATGATCATACCATTGTGATCGATTTAATGACCTAATCATTTTCTATAACTAAATTGTAAAATCAGTAATTAGCCCTGACATCCTTGTCGTCGAACTTTGTCAGTTTACCAGTTTTAAACAACCCAATTGCTTCACACTATTACTACTTAAATGACTCGTCATAATCAATTCCCGTTCAAAACTGCATTGATGCAGTCATCGACGACGGGAACAATGATTTTCGCATCAAACAATGTGTAAGATTTACTTACCTTGTAGAAATACCAATTGTCATTTTTATTCTGGAAAAGAAAGATGTAAAAGAGAATATTTTCGAAAACATTAATGAATGTTTATTTTTTTGGAATATGTTTTGTATTAATTTTATTACAAAACTACACATCTAAAATTGTAAATTAAAATTTCATATCGTCATTATCATTTAAAAAAAAACCTTCTTAGGTTAAGTACCGAAATGAATTAAATTTTATATAATAATTAGTATGGTTTAAGGAAAATTGTTTTTTATTTTTTATATTTCGAATTGTATTAGCTAAATTAGGCATATCACTTTAGTCTTAATATTTAACATCGCATTTTAGTGTTAATATTAATTTAAAAAAACTTTAAAAATACATGAATCGATATCAGTCATAATTGCAGTTCTCATTTAATAGCACTTAAAGTGCAAGTACTATTAAATGATAAATAATTAGCTTCTTTTCATTACTATAATTATTTTAAAGTTCCTTTAAAAAAAAAGGGGGAGGATATTCACGCTGGATCCAGTTTTATGTTGTTATTTTCCTGCAAATATAAAAAAACATATTAAAAGTAAATTTAATCTAAAATGGATCTAAATTATCATATCTTTCTTAAATCCAACGTTGATATCCTCGTCAGTCTTTTGTTGCATTGAAATTAGCTGTAAGAAATAAAAATAAGTATTAATAAGAATATATTTTTCTAGATAATTAGTAAATATTGTTTACCTTTTTCATTATCTTTTGAAAATGTCATTCTGACATTTTTGCTTTGTTATTCAGCTCAGTTCGCATTTTCACCACTTTTTAAAATCTGGCGTATCTGTTTTCGATAAAACAGTTTAGTTCAGCAATATTTGTTGAGGTGTTGAAAATGTGTGGCTCTGTTGAAAGTAAAAGGTTCCACGTACTCATGTACATTTTGTATTTATAGCTGTGTAATTATAATTGTAATTTAGTTTTTTAGAATTTTTTGAAGTCAAAGTTTGGTCTTCATTTGTTTGAGTTGTGTTTTCGAAATTAAAATGTTAAGATGTATTCAATATTCTTGCTGTGAAAATAAAGTTGTGAAGTAGAGAAGTACATTGTGTTTTTGATAGGAGTGGGGCTTGAGACGAGTGCTCAAAGGGACTTGATATTGGTCCTCTCATAGTTTTTTCTCTTCAACAGGTGTGGTCGATATTGGGAACCGCCGCCATTGTTAGGCAACTATAATTCAAATACTTATCATCGTCAGCGAGGCCTATGATTAGGCAAATATATTCAAAAATAGTTATCATCGTCATCGAGGCCTATGATTAGGCAAATATACTTCAAAATATTAATCATCGTCATCGAGGCCTATGATTAGGCAAATATAATTCAAAATATTTATCATCGTCATCGAGGCCTATGATTAGGCAAATATAATTCAAAATATTTATCATCGTCATCGAGGCCTATGATTAGGCAAATATATTTTCAAAATAGTTATCATCGTCATCGAGGCCTATAATTAGGCAAATATATTTCAAAAATAGTTATCATCGTCATCGAGGCCTATGATTAGGCAAATATGTTTCAAAATATTAATCATCGTCATCGAGGCCTATGATTAGGCAAATATAATTCAAAATATTTATCATCGTCATCGAGGCCTATGATTAGGCAAATATATTTCAAAATAGTTATCATCGTCATCGAGGCCTATGATTAGGCAAATATATTTCAAAAATAGTTATCATCGTCATCGAGGCCTATGATTAGGCAAATATATTTCAAAAATAGTTATCATCGTCATCGAGGCCTATGATTAGGCAAATATATTTCAAAAATAGTTATCATCGTCATCGAGGCCTATGATTAGGCAAATATATTTCAAAATATTAATCATCGTCATCGAGGCCTATGATTAGGCAAATATAATTCAAAATATTAATCATCGTCATCGAGGCCTATGATTAGGCAAATATAATTCAAAATATTTATCATCGTCATCGAGGCCTATGATTAGGCAAATATATTTCAAAAATAGTTATCATCGTCATCGAGGCCTATGATTAGGCAAATATAATTCAAAATATTTATCATCGTCATCGAGGCCTATGATTAGGCAAATATATTCAAAAATAGTTATCATCGTCATCGAGGCCTATGATTAGGCAAATATAATTCAAAATATTTATCATCGTCATCGAGGCCTATGATTAGGCAAATATATTTCAAAAATAGTTATCATCGTCATCGAGGCCTATGATTAGGCAAATATATTTCAAAATATTAATCATCGTCATCGAGGCCTATGATTAGGCAAATATAATTCAAAATATTTATCATCGTCATCGAGGCCTATGATTAGGCAAATATATTCAAAAATAGTTATCATCGTCATCGAGGCCTATGATTAGGCAAATATATTTCAAAATATTAATCATCGTCATCGAGGCCTATGATTAGGCACATATAATTCAAAATATTTATCATCGTCATCGAGGCCTATGATTAGGCAAATATAATTCAACTACTTATCACCTGCCGTGATGCCTTCCCGGTAAGATTTTAGTTCTTCCATCAAAATATAAATACAGTCCACTACTTGCTTGACTGGGAGGCTTCGCCAAAGAGATATAGTTGAAATCCAAAAATTTAATTTGTGCACAATGTTATTAAAAACTTTTTTTCGATCTGTTGAAATGGCAACATGAATTTAATTCAAGAGTTTGATTGTCAAATATAATTCAAATGGTCGTCAGAAAAAAAAACAAAATACCAGGCAGCTCCACAAAAAATTTTTTTTAAAATAATATTCATGACAATTAAAAAAGGAATCAAAACCTCGTGAATTTGCTTGAAAATATGATCGTAAATTAAGTATTTCTCTACTATTCAAAAACGCAAATCTTCCTAGTCATTCGATACATGAAGAACATGTCACCGAATGTACTGAAGCAACTTCATGAAGGCATGTAACGGGTGGAATAAAGTCCACACAGAGATACGCCACCATAAATGTAATAAAAAAATGCATCAAGTTCAAGTTTTCTGATAAATTTTCTCATTAAATGAACAAACAGTTTTTTTATGAACCCAGACGCCTCCATCTTTAACATTAAACACCAATATGTACAATTATAAGTAGAAAACCAGCAGAACACATTCGTATTGTTAAAATTTAAGAGAATTAGTCGGATAACAAATGTTCTATTTTCTACTCAAAAAAAAATACACAATTTCGATAAAACGTTTTTATTTTAATCTGTAAAGAAAACAATTTGATTTTAATTCAAAGGTTTGCCGGTTTAATTTAATTCAGTTAATCGTCACAAACACACAATAAAATACTAAGCAGCTTCAGAAATATTTTTATTGACAAAATATTTATCACGCAAATTGAAACTTGTATCAAAAGCTCAAACGTCTTCAAGCTACGTTTAAGCTTCTGTAGATTAAAGCTTGAAATTTTTTAATCAAAGTTATTTATTAACATTAAATTAACCTTAAGCCTGGAAGAAAATTATAATTTATATTTATATGTGCATCACTCGTGACATTGGTACAAAATACGTAATACTGCCAAATCACCTTACGCATAAAGCATATGCCGCTGGGATTTTTAAAACATCCTTTTTGTATATCTTTACAGCCACAAGATAAAACAAAATAGATATTCTCGTAGAAATAAACATTCAGTTTTTAAAAGAAACCAGCTGCCTCCTGTTTTATGATTAGAAATTATTAAGAAATAGTTTATATCGTCGCCTTAATAATGAAAAAACGTATGCCATTTATACGTTATTATTATATAATGGGTGCACTGCACTCCCCATAAGGATGTCTATAGAGTGGCGTTTTAACATTTTCCAATTATTTTATAACTGGTGGTGAAAATTAATATTATGTTAATTAACGTACATGCAAATTTGAATTTGGTTAAATATTGAAACAGCGTAAATGCATGTACGATATTCCAATTCCTACAGAATAATAACTTGCGTAAAATCAGTGTCGTATATTTTACATCCATTACGATCGCCACACGAAATGGTAAATACAAAATATTTTATAAGCATCATTCATGATTACATGATATGCCGGTTCATATAAATAAAAAATTTGTAAGAATATCATGCGTTATTTCAATAATAATTAGTTTTAAGCTTAATCGTACTTCCATGCAGAATGAAATATCGTATATGAAATTTGAAATAACGTATAAGGTACCTGATTGACTTTTCACCTCTTTTTAGGTAGAAAAGTCAGCACCCAGCTAGCACAAATTTGTAGCAATAGAGCTAATGTTACAAATAAAAGAGTCGCAAGATTAGATATGTAACGCAACTGTAGCTCCATTGCGACAGAAAAAGTAGAATTTACGGTATATTTTGATACAACTTTGGTCGTTTAAAATGTGCTGTTGTAACAAACTGAAGTTGCACGCAACAAGATGAAACAACGAATATTTTGGCTCATTTCAGTTGAATATTGTAATGTTTTTAATAAGTATTCCTTTACATATTATTTATTGAAATAATTTATAAGATTTATAAGTTATAAAAGTCAGACATTACTCAATAAGTACTTTGAAAAAGAAAAATTTCATAATTATTAGACCAACATTTTATAACGGATGTCATTTGGTCGATGAATGTGGTTGTTTTACCTTTGGAAAATTTACGCGCCACCTAAAAATGGAAAATTCGGAAAATAATTGGAAAATTGGAAAATTTTCGAATTTTTATTACAACCATAAAATCCACAAATATATATCTAAATATATTTTGTAGCGCTCCTAGTGTCATATTAAACCGTAAATTCTTAGAGGAAATAAATAATACTATAGAAAATCGCATTAGACTTTTCTCAAATAAAACCGCATGGTGTAGGAAATACATAGAACGACGAAAAATATGGCGAACATACAGCTTCAAGACAGATTGCTTCCAAAGTTCTTGAAACTAAATAAAAACCTCATTGCAGCGTCCTTGTTACTAATTGGCTATCGAAAATTATAGTACTCGATCCGTTTTCTTTTTCTGTCATTGCAACTGTATAACAACCTCATTGTAGCTTCCTTGTTTTTCTGTCATTGAAACTAAATAAAAACCTCGCTGCAACATCGTTGTAACAGTAATTTGAGAAAAATATGTTAGTCACATCAAGGTTGCTAGCTCGTTACTGGATTTGTGACAACTACAATAAAATAACATTTTTAAGATGCGCTACAAAAATAAAAGTTTTAATAACGTTAATTTAACTTAAACAAAACTTCTGCCATTGCAACTTTTATGAAACATTTTAACAAGTGTATTTTTCTATAACAAAATAAAAACAGTATTGTAATTGAGCCGAATGATTTGTTGCCAATCGCTAAGTCGAAACTGTAATATAACCCATATGTGACTAAATTTAATTCAAAAAACTGAATTGCAACCGAATTGTAACTTATTTATGTTACAAATCGAAATCTGTGCTAGCTGGGCAGGTACCAATGCAAAATTTTAATATGCTATGGGGAAATTAGTCAAGACTAATTGGCAGAAATTTTTTTTCCAATATCTTTATTCATCCAATAGTACTGCCGAGTTTACGAAAATCAGAAAATCGAAAAATCTTTAAACCCAATTATCTCGAAACTACACTTTTGCGAATACGTTGTTTCATTATTAAAGCAACGATATACAAACCAGCCGTCTCCACTATAATCATTTGAAGCTAATAAATAGAATCAGTAGAAGAAACCAGCCGCCACCACTATTCTTAATGATTATTTTTGGTGAAAATTTATTATTATGGTGAAAAATAAATAAATTCAACCCAAAAGGGCATTATTATTATTTGCAAGGCTGTTGCTAATCGTTTCGCAATCAAAACTGAAAGTCCTTTAACGTTATTGTAGACAATTGCATATTGTATGCAAAAGTGTTATCTATTACTTCGCTTTTGAAAAAACCTAAGTGTTACAATCATGAGCCAAAAGTGAAATTCTTACCCCCACTTTTTTGGCATTTCTCGACGTTTTAGGACCTACTGATTCTAAAAAAGCAAAAAAAATGTATGTCTGTCAAACGACCGTCCGTCACAACCGACGAAATCACGAAAACCGCTGGACGGATTTCAAAAATTTTTCAACTATTCAACTTTTTTTCTAAAAATTGGTATACTTAATGGGAAGAGCCGAAAGGACGATGTGTTCGATAACTGTACCGGAAGTGTGTCAAAAATATCGCCAAGTGTGTCAGAACAAGGAAATTTGCATATTTTTGGCTTAAAAAACATCCATTTTAAGTGATTACGAATAGAAACATTGAATTTGAAGAAATCTTGATGGTCGGGATTGGTATGTGATACCAAAAACTGGATTA
The DNA here is from genome assembly GCA_963693315.1 of Diogma glabrata. Lineage (NCBI taxonomy): Eukaryota > Metazoa > Arthropoda > Insecta > Diptera > Cylindrotomidae > Diogma > Diogma glabrata. The sequence goes on along the minus strand of OY856187.1, from coordinate 373,799,177 downwards.
TTGCATTATAAGTTTGTCAAAAAAATGTTGTCAAGTGTGTCAAAAGGAAATTTTTTATTTATTATTTTACCCAATTTTTTGGAAAGAAATAAAATTAATTATTTGTATGACATGAAATTTTATTATTATTATTATAGAGAATTATGGCATTATAAGTTGGTCAAAAAAATAATGTCAAGTGTGTCAAAAGAATGATTTTCATTTATTATTTTAGAAAATAATAAAATTACTTATTTGTATGAAATAAAAATGATATTATTATTAATGAGAATTTTATTGCATTATAAGTTTGTCTAAAAAATAATGTCAAGTGTGTCAAAAAATGATTTCATTTATTTTTTTAGCCAATTTTTTGAAAACAAAATTAAGCTATTGTATGACGTAAATGTGACATGGATATTTTTGAATTTGTTATGAGCAATTTCACGCAGATTCAACAACGTTTTGACTTGACCCCTTTTAATTTTGATTATTTTTTGTTTATAGATAGTCTTTGATAAATAAAAAATACAAGTTCTCTTAGAATTTTTTTTTTCGACCAGTGGTCTTCACAGGGCCCCTCAATCTTTTGTTATTTTGTGATGTGAGTGCATTTTGACGAGCGATTGTAGAAAAACTACCGAATCGATTTTCATAAATGATATGTCGTTGAATAGGTATTAGAACAAAGTTTTTAAAAATGTACTGTTAATTTTTTGAAATAATTTTTAACGGTGTAACATAAGAAAAAAACGGTGTAATTGAAAAAAAGATGGCATAGCCTTTTTTTTTTTTTTTTTTGTAACTTAATTGAAGCTTATTTTATATCTAACCACTTGTGAAAGTTTGGGACTTGCGTTATTTTTTGTTTTAAAGATAAAATTCGTTGTGCATATGACTGTCGGGAATCAGTTTTTTTTTGTTCTGAAGGAAAATTATAAAAATGGCGTTATAAACTAAGAGATTTTTTTTTATGTTAAATATCAAATATTTTATTATTAGATGAACTTTTTAAAACATTATAAAAATTATATATGTAGTACAATAAATAAAATAAATACAATTGTTAAAAATGATTTACTTATTTTACAAACAGAAGTTTCTTTTGAATAGGAAAACACTTCTGCAATTATTTTCTTTGTATTAGATGGCATAAAAAAATAAAATGTTTATTTGTCACTTTTAGTAATCACTTGTCACTCTTATAAAAAATAATTTGACAGTCTCGACTGCAAACAAAAAAACCGTATAAATAACAAAATCTATTTAGGAACTTTTGACTGGAGAAGTATTATGTTCGTATTATGTTATTATGGTCAGAAAGTAAAAGATTGTATTTTAACATTAAATTACAAAACGATTTTGTATTTTTTTTTGTTAATTGATATTCTTTTTTATCGGCGTATCCAAAGTTCATGGTAGATTCCTATTTTAAAGCCCATTCGAAAAGTTTTTTTGATGTATCAATAATATCTTTGCTCCTTATACTATAACGGTGTGCAGCACGCTTCAGTGTACCACCAATTCCATCACAAGGTCCCTTTCCATGGCTGGTAGCATGAAAATGCCATTCTGCATCAACCTTAAAGTCTTTTTTGTGGTGGCATAAGTTAATTAGGTTATGTTTATTTTTGTATTGAGAAGGTGCACTGTCAGTGTTATAAATTATTTTCGTAATATTAGAATTTAAATGCGTTTTGATGAATTCAATAAGTTTTGTAATGAAAAGATGGACTGTTGTGATCGTTTATATCCGAAATGAGTATAAAACTTCGGTGCTGTATATATTCACTTGCGGCACTTTTAAAATAAATGACAAATGGATGAATAGTAGCTTGTGAATTATTATAAAAATAGCCTTGAACCGCATCCTGAATTATGAAGCCGTAGTTTTAAGAAAAATCCCCTTGAACGAAGCACTTCCTGCTTCTAGTTTTTTTTCCTCAATGAATGTAGATTGCTGTTTTGCTATAAAGTTGTGTGCTATTAAAATTTGTAAACGGTAAATAAATTTTTTCATAAATTCTTCTACAGTTTCTATTAAAGTATCCAAACTGCATCGATCAGTGGTATTCCATTGTTGATATTTGACTTGAAGGATTCCTTTAACGTCAAAATCATTTAGTAATTTTTCTTCCAGTTGTTGAAGTTTTTTTGAACATTCATTGCACTTCAAAGTATGACAATCTTCTGTTAATTCATCACATGAAACAAAGTCAATTAATCTTCTTATATATTAATACGCTAGATCAAAAATTTGTGGAGCCCAAGGCTTTTTTATTCGCAGATGGATTGATTCCAAATTTTCACAGCTAACTGATATTAGTGTAACCTATAATCGGATTCGGATTCACACAAATCGGATCATAAATAAAAAAATTATTATATACGAAAAACTTTTTATATACATATGCATTATAAGTTTACATACATATAAAAACGAAATTAAAAATTTATTTTATTTTTTTATATTTTCTTGTTTATATATTAGCGAACAACGAACAACAAAAACGAAACTTTTTTTTCTCATTCATTTCAGTCGTCTTTTGTCTTTGAACAAAGGATGGTTTTCGAGTCGTCGGAATAAAAGAGATTATATGCGTAATAATGTTGATTTTATGAATGATATTTTATGAATGATATTTATGATGATATTTTATGAATGATATTTTCTTTTTTATATATTAGCTATCGAACAACGAACAACAAAAACGAAACTTAAAAATTTATTTTCTTTTTTAAATCATTCATTTCAGTCGTCTTTTGTCTTTGAACAAGGACGGTTTTCGATATTATTTCGATTATTTTGTTTATTGATATAAAGATATTTGCGTAATATTTTTCTTTGTTTTCTTATTATAGGAGGACTATTATTTTGAAAACGTACATTTTTTTGTTGATTTTTAAATTTTTGATTTTTAAAAAATCTGAAATTTTGATATTTTGTTGGTATTGACGAAAGGAAAAAAGTTGTTTCTGCTTTTATTTTTTGTGTACTCTGAATCGGCGTTATGCGCGGTTGAATTTTTGAGGCTTTTTCACGTAGTTTTGGTAATGGTTTAAAACTTAAAACTTTTTTTTCTTTTTTTATATTTATTTTCTCTTAGTTAGTTTATACATTTCCTTTGAAGTTTAGAGAATTTAGTTTATGAATTGATTTAGGGGTCGATAGACGTAATATAATTCTTTGTTTTTTTATTGCAGGGGGGCTATTATTTTGAAAACGTACATCTTTTTGTTGATTTTTAAATTTTTGATTTTTAAAAAATCTGACATTTTGATATTTTGTTGGTATTGACGAAAGGAAAAAAGTTGTTTCTACTTTTATTTTTTGTGTACTCTCAATCGGCGTTATGCGCGGTTGAATTTTTGAGGCATTTTCATGTAGTTTTGGTAATGGTTTAAAACTTAAAACTTTTTTTTCTTTTTTTATATTTATTTTCTCTTAGTTAGTTTATACATTTCCTTTGAAGTTTAGAGAATTTAGTTTATGAATTGATTTAGGGGTCGATAGACGTAATATTTCTCTTTGTTTTTTTATTATAGGAGGGCTATTATTTTGAAAACGTACATTGTTTTGTTGATTTTTAAATTTTTGATTTTTAAAAAATCTGAAATTTTGATATTTTGTTGGTATTGACGAAAGGAAAAAAGTTATTTCTGCTTTTATTTTTTGTGTACGGAGTTAAGGAGTTGTGAATCGGAGTTATGCGCGGTTGAATTTTTGAGGCTTTTTCACGTAGTTTTGGTATTGGTGTCAATGTTTTGTGAATAGGTGCCACAAATTTCATCCGACTTAAGTATATTTTTGCAAGTAAAAAGAAAAATAACTGAATAATTGAAACTAGGAGGACCCGGCGTGCTTCGCTACGCTTATAAATAAAGTTTTTGCGTAGACATTTTGTTGACGTAGAAGCAATGATTTCAAAAAGTGGTAATGAGAAATGCTAGCATATAATTTTTAATTTTTCTTTTTAAATATATGAATGAAAAATAATCAGAACTCTAGCTGATCAGTTCGGATATATGAAAAATTAGCGATCAAATAAGTTTTCAAGTAAGCTTATTTGATCACTAACTTATTTGATCGCTAATTTTTCATATATCCGAACTGATCAGCTAGAGTTTTGATTATTTTTCATTCATATATTTAAAAAGAAAAATTAAAAATTATATGCTAGCATTTCTCATTACCACTTTTTGAAATCATTGCTTCTACGTCAACAAAATGTCTACGCAAAAACTTTATTTATAAGCGTAGCGAAGCACGCCGGGTCCTCCTAGTGTTTTATAATTCTGGAAAGCAGCATCAGTAATCCAAGACATCTTAGAGTGTTGAATCATTAGTTTTATATTTTGATGTATGGTACACACGCACACATTATTAACTCCTTGGGATAGTTTTATACATTCTTGTGGTCGAAGGGACGTGAATTTAGTAACTCCTATTTTCACATCAGGAAACTTATTTTTAAACTCCACATAAGCTTCATTTAATGTACATAGCAATAAGCGCTTTTGTGTTTTTATGCGCTCATCTCCTTTTTTAAAAGATATTGCATCTCGTTTGCCTGGCAATAATCTACTGATTTCATCACTTTTATAGAACTGCTCCACAACATTTATATCTGTTGTGGATACCAGGATACACCTCTTTTATCCGTCGCAGATGAATGCTGAAAATTATTTTTATGTAGAGTTTTACTTTTTTCAACCAAATGACGCGTAGCATTACTGTTGTTTGTTATTATAATTATACTGTTATTAAAATTATATTATTATATTTAAAAATATAATAATTTATATTATTATATTTAAAAAAAATTCTACTTGAAGTCGTATTTCTCATTTATCAAAGGCTATCTATAAACTAAAAATAAACCAAATTAAAAAGGGTCGAGTCAAAATGTCGCAAAATTTTGCTGAACTTGACTGAAATTGCTTTTTAAAAAGTTCATTTAATAATAAAATATTTGATATTTAACATAAAAAAAATCTGAATCTAAAAATCGCCATTTTTATAATTTTCCTTCAGAACAAAAAAAACTGATTCCCGACAGTCATATGCACAACGAATTTTATCTTTAAAACAATAAATAACGCAAGTCCCAAACTTTCACAAGTGGTTAGATATAAAATAAGCTTCAATTTAGTTATAAAAAAAAAGGCTATGCCATCTTTTTTTCAATTACACCGTTTTTTTCTTATGTTACACCGTTAAAAATTATTTCAAAAAATTAACAGTGTACATTTTTAAAAACTTTGTTCTAATTCCTATTTAACGACGTATCATTTATGAAAATCGATTCGGTAGTTTTTCTACAATCGCTCGTCAAAATGCACTCACATCACAAAATAACAAAAAATTGAGGGGCACCCTGTGAAGACCCCTAGTAAAATAACTATAATTTTCATATAAGATTTAAGTTTCGTAAATGCAACAACGACTCTCATAGATTTTAGACTTGTGATGGCGAACCAATAATTCCCGGGTTAAGATAAATATTTTTACCGAACACAAAGTGAAACACACAATTTTTCAGTTGAATCGCCTGCCTCTTTTTAATAAAAAATGTAAATATAATAGAAATAGGATACGAACATCAAATCAAAACATTTACATTTCCCACCCCTATTTTGAAACAGAAACAAAAATTCTTTATACAATAAGAATAAAACTCAAAATATTAACTTTTAACCTTTTTTAGGATTATAATATTTTATATTTCATCTATATCATCATTCTATCACACGTTCATTTCTTTGCCATTTCTTAATAAAGACCAAAAAAACTTTTTGTTTTATAGAAGAAACACGTATACATGATTTTTAGTTTGCTTAATCCATATTTAACAATGCATATGTTAAAACTAATTAGTGACTTAAAATTGTATAAATTTAACGTAGGATAATTTACCGCTGTATATGTATAATCATATTGTTATAAGTCGAAAACTTGTCAAACTCCTAAAATTGGCATTTTTATTATATTCGAATTGTATGTGTTCGATTAATAAAATATACATAATTTTTTGTGCCCCTCGTTAGCTGAGTTCAAAAAATAAATAAAATAATTTTGTTCTTTTTAACGCCCTCATTGATCCTACGCCGTCACCAACATTAGCAAAGCTTATGAATTTTCACAAAAATTTCTTATAACCATAATTTTAGATTGGAATCAAAAATTCATCTCACAATTCACATGAGAAAATATGTTCAACATAAATCTTTTCTTATGTTAATAATTCAATTTAAAAAAGAATAACCGAAAACAACAAAATAATCATCAATTTCATATTTACCCGAATTAAGACTTAAAAAATTCAAACAAAAATAAATTTTCGAACCGATAAGAACTTTTTATTACACTTTAAAAAAGTATATCATTCTCATCAGGGCTAGCCGACTAGATACACTACCAAAAAAATTTTTCGCTATATAAACCTAAAATAGGTCACTTCTCTAGCGAAGTATAAGAAACCAAAAAACTTTCATAAACATATGATATTAGATTCAGGTTTAGTCAATTTGTTTCTCTAATTGATCACTATTGTTGTTATACTCTAACCAAGTTAGAATTGGATAACAAACTTGTATCGGTAAGAAGAAGATGACCATCTTCACTTGTGTCTATCGACACATTATCTACAATTAATTCAATGAATTATTTGTGATATTACATCACTCCGATGGAAATAATCCCATCATGAATAATAAGACTGAATCTAACAAAATATGGTGTGCAATTTATGAAATTTTTTTGCTATCCACAAAATTGTCGATCGATCTAGTTTCGAACCGATAAGAACTTTTTATTACACTTTAAAAAAGTATATCATTCTCATCAGGGCTAGCCGACTAGATACACTACCAAAAAAATTTTTCGCTATATAAACCTAAAATAGGTCACTTCTCTAGCGAAGTATAAGAAACCAAAAAACTTTCATAAACATATGATATTAGATTCAGGTTTAGTCAATTTGTTTCTCTAATTGATCACTATTGTTGTTATACTCTAACCAAGTTAGAATTGGATAACAAACTTGTATCGGTAAGAAGAAGATGACCATCTTCACTTGTGTCTATCGACACATTATCTACAATTAATTCAATGAATTATTTGTGATATTACATCACTCCGATGGAAATAATCCCATCATGAATAATAAGACTGAATCTAACAAAAAAATTTTTTTGGTAGTGTATCTAGTCGGCTAGCCCTGATGAGAATGATATACTTTTTTAAAGTGTAATAAAAAGTTCTTATCGGTTCGAAACTAGATCGATCGACAATTTTGTGGATAGCAAAAAAATTTCATAAATTGCACACCATATTTTGTTAGATTCAGTCTTATTATTCATGATGGGATTATTTCCATCGGAGTGATGTAATATCACAAATAATTCATTGAATTAATTGTAAATAAATTTAAAAACAAAAATATCCAACAAAAGAAAATATATACCACTTGAAACTTTTTTCTTAGAACAAAATAATAAAAGTTTTATGCAAAACGATAAGAAAAAAAACATTTTCTGTTGTCATTTCCATGAAAATTTATGCAAATATTTTTAAAAGTAAGCTTGTAAAAAATAATTTTTTTATATTGTAATTTATTTATTTTTAGATCTAAGGATAACAGAGTATGGGTAATATTAGAAGAGTATTAAAAATTATAAAGAATTAACTTTGGTAGTGCGTTAAAGATAAATTATGTTGCTCAAATCTGTATATTAAAAGTTAAACTTTATAAACCAAATTAAAGAATTATAAAGGTTGAGGTGATGTTTTATTAAAAAATAGCTATAAAAGTAGGTTTAAACGATAATGAATTTTTATGAGTAGGTTTATATTCTGTTTATTACCATATTTAACGGTCAGTTAAATTCAAGTATAACTCACCCAAGAAATCGTAAATAGTTAATCCTCCTTAGCCATTATACTTGAAACCTTTAATTTGTTAATAATAAACACTTTGGCTCTAATAAACGGGAAAAAGTTGTCTGTGAAGTATGTATACACTTTTGATAAAACGTCTTAAACTTAGAAAATAGCTATTAAAAATTTAAATTATCAGAAAACCCAGTACAGTTACTACACATCTACGGACACATCTATACAGATGTAGCGCTTAGTGTTAGGGTGAAAATCTTGTCAAAAAGATATTCCACGACAATGTTGAACATAAAAGGTCTCGGTGTTGCCCAAAAAATGGTTTGAGGTTGCAGCAGGAGGTTGTAATGAACAAGGTACATGCCTGATAGTAGAATCACTATCAGGAACTTTAAAAGAACTGCATGCCTTGAGATTTTTTAATTTCCCAAGCTTTAATCTGTGAATTCGATTATGCCTTGTCTCAGCCCAGTTCAAATGCTAAATTGCAAGCGTAAGTTTAAAACAAGACGGTTGCAAATGAGTAAAGAAAATGGATCATGGCAGCCCCAAAATTCAAAGAAACAAAGATCATCAAACACACCACTTCAACGACAATTACTTCAAATAACATAATGTCAATTTCTTGTTAGTTTACGCAAATAACTTATTTAATAAGTTTAATAGAAAAATAAAGAAAACAAAGTTTTTTATAGTTTTACTGTTACTCTTTATATATTTCAGCTTGTTATGCCATCTTCTGGAGGAATCCAGAAGATGGCCTAACAAGCTGAAATATATATAGAGTAACAGTAAAATTATAAAAACTTTGTTTTCTTTAGATTAGATAGATTAGATTAGAAGGGGTTGTACAGGTTGTACGAGGCAGAACTTGTCCTGGCACGCAGACTCTGCGGTCCATAGCGCTGTGGTTTTCTTTAATTTTCTATTAAACTTATTAAATAAGTGATTTGCGTAAAGTAACAAAAGATTGACATTATGTTATTTGAAAACTTACGCCAAGTGCCAACGGCAAACAGTGTTAAATATACAATTATTTCCTTCAAATATTAAAATATTCGCTCAGCGCATTATTAACCGTTGATCCAATTCTTTATACCTAAGCAATTTACCCAATCATAATGACTAAACTATAAATTAATACAACAATATAACCAAATATCGTGCCAATGGTCCTGGCGATTGTTGAAGATGAATAACAACGCGATACAATAATCTAAAAATTGCCCATTTGGTCCCGGCGACTTTTGAACAATAATAAAATAATGAAATCAATGAATCATTGCACCTAAACACGAGATTATTGAAGGACGTAGTTAAATTAATTACTAGTGTACCAACAATAGACGATAGTTGAATATATTATCCAAATACAAACTTACTGTTTTAGATTTACTGTCAATTTTTGTTGACTGTCATATCAAATTAATCGATCGATCATATAAAATTCTTAATTAAACTTTATCAGTTGATTTCCAATTTCATATCATTTAATAAAATAAATAAACGAAGATGGCAACGTCTAGAACGAAAGAAATTCATAACCAGAAGAGATGCCATGGACGATTAATGGGTAGTTCTACACACGAAGGAAGAAAATGGAGCTAATTACAGCACGACATGTTTTTTGCGAATAAGTTCTGGCAAGTAGTTTTAGTTAAAGTCGATGTCGTTATAGCATAGAACACCATAAAATTAATTCTCTTTAAACATATAATAATAGTTATTTTTCAATTTATTTAATTAAACAGTATTTATTTAAGGTCGAAATAAAACAAAAACACCCATATATCCAATTTTATGGCAAAATACCATCGACCTTACTTCATGTGACAAAGAAAATGGTTGTCAATTTACGGCTGAAATTCTGGTTTTTCAATTCTTTTACTTGTGTTAAATTGTACATATTTCTTTTAATGATCCATAATCATTTTAATACTTTTCACGAACTGTTACCATATGTATGCTCGTCCAAGTATATATCGCTCAAAACTCAACGAAAGACAACCAAAAAAAATGAAAGAAAAGGAACCACTAAATTTATGATTGAATTGATATAACAAATGATACGAATTATATCGACTGCGTAGAATCAGTAAATATTCCCTTTAAACGCTGATATGATACACATTCAAGTGTAGAAATACTGCGCAAGCTACCGATTAATCAATAGCGTTGCAGATGCCCAAAACACTTATTATTTCATTAAAAGTATTGTTTGTTAAGAACTACAGTGTTCTAGAGTATCGGGAGGAAAACACAGGCCAACTCACCAATTCTGTAAAGTAATCGGTCATGGTCTAAAAATACAATATGTTAGTGGTTTCCTCAACGACGGTGTTAATAAGTACTGCTTTGGTACCCATTTCAAAAGAAAAAAATTATTCAGAAGGAAAGCTATTCTTGGATTCTTAGGTGGAAAGCAGCATCAGAACGGAGAAACAATGAAAATTGTGAAATAGTATAACTCAAACAAGTCGCTGCTATTATTTGCCCTTCAGATTGTTGAACGGTTATAAGAATATTTATAAAAAAACCGTAAGATGGTTTAACTTTGAAAACACAGCCAAGTTTTTTACTGAGACAAGATAAAAGGTGTTGAAACTTACGATATCAACAACCGTTTGATCAACTAGGCAAAAACAAGAGTGTTTAAAATTAACTCTCTACGTCGGATCAAAAGAGTAATGCTCGAACAAGTCGGTACAAACGAGGCAGTTATTCTAAATGAGATTTGAAAATAATCCTAGAAAACCCTAAAGCAAGTAATAGTAAGAGAGACTGTAAAGCACTATACCGTACTTGGCCAAGCTAGAGAGGATATGAACTTAGCAATTCAACAGATACCCAAATTAAGAACAGCTTTATGGAACATTTTAACCTATCTGAAGGGGAACTGGACAGAATAGACGAATATTATATCTGCAGCTAAAAAATTAGGTAGAATATGAAATTAGATTATGAGTCTTCTATGATAATATTTTCACAACACCTATGATGGCTAAGCTGCATAAATCTTAAGCAAAATATGTGAGATCAAGCTTTGCTCAGGAGACCAAAATGGCTGTTTACAGAAGACAAGGAGCATCTTTTGTGACTGTTTCTAGAAACAAAATTACAGATGGCACTAATGCACCTACAATAGGTATGCGTAGTAAAAGGAATATAAGACCAAGTTCAGAAATTGTTTCAAGAAAATTTCATTTGGTCTACATTTGTGGACCTGAAACTCAATCTGAGTACAATTTAGGCGTTCTCAGTAGTTGCATTTGCAAAAAAGACAAAATGAATGGAATTCTAAACTGAATGCCCATAGGGAAAACCTATGATACAAAAATCTAAAATAAATTTAATTCCCTTAATGTAGTCTAATGTTAATACATATAGAACTACAAATTGACCAAGTGTCAGCCATTGATTTCACATTGATTGGAAACAATCAATAATGACTATACAAACGTGACTTAGGATGTTAATTAGAATAGAAATGTTCCCCATTCTATGAATTCACACAAAGTATTGTCTAGAAATTTAATGCAAAAAATCCCATATAATGTAAAAACATTTCCATAATATGGAGTCTAATGACAGTGGAAAAATTCAACTTAAGTAAAATAAATAAGTGATGAAGAAGTTTCAACTTTGAAATTGTCATCGCCTCAACGACGTAATCAATAGCGTGTCTGCCCAAGGATTCGAGCCGGGCACTGACGAGGGTAGGTTCGAATCCGATCCGAAACACGAAAAATGTGAATTGGAGTTTTTTTCTGAAAAACTTCAAACCATACCTTTGAATTGAAAAAATTCCAATTACTTCTTTATTTACTTGAGTTTAATTGATCTCAAAAATCTAAAATAAACTATGATACTAAGTTATTTTAGGTGGATGGATACCACGATAGTAAGACTTACTATCAAATATGGATCAGTTGCATAGAACAAAATAGTGCAGCCAACTCTGTAATGACGGAGGTAGACGAAGTATAGAGATTAACCTCATTTGGATAACGGGAGCAATTACAACATGTTCTGCCTCAGCAATATACATGTTGTACAGGCTTGGTTCTAAACTTCGAGGTACATGAAAACAAATGCATTTTGTGGAGCAAATCGGTAACAGTAGTGAGCGATTTTTGTCATGGGTCATAGTTTGGTGGAATTATTGAAAAAATTACAGCATTAAAACATTACGGTATAAAGGCAAATTTGAAAGTCAATTTAATTGCTCGACGAGAACTTTTTGTCTTGCCTCAACAAACATGGAAAGCTTGACTCACCAAGAATGGCAAATTGTCTTGCCTTACCAAGCGTAGCTCTTGGTTTATGCAATATGTTACATCTAGAAGCAGTATAATGAAATGTATATGAGGATGGATAGCTTGTAAGTTGCGAGTGATAACTAGGCCTATCCGGTCTGAATTGTTAAGGTTTAATTAAAGAGATCGTGGGTGTAATGACTGACATTGATCAGATTAGCAATGATGAGGAAGAAAAGAAAATTATTCGTCATCTGCTGTGCGCCTATCCTGAAATATCTCAAACCAGACTCCAATTACTAGCTATACGCATCTTATACGTTCATTTGATGCATCTGAGCGGGATTAACGTCAGGAATTTATGTTTAATGAAGTTCGGTGAGGAGGAAAGTTCTTGTTCCGCTTATGCTAATGCATTATTCTCTATAAAGCAGCCATTCTAAAATAAACCAAGTTGAACATCACCGTGGCGAGATTTTTGTGGTTTTTAGAAATAAACTGGATATATTTTGTATACTGGATAATATACTGGAGATATATTTTGTATGTTTTAGATTTTAAATCCTGAATAGCTGATAAAACTGAAAATATTAACTAAAACATACAAATGGTTACAAAACCAGTTTGGATCAGTTGATCAGATTAATTTATATTATCGATTATTTTATATAACCAAGTTCTAAGATTACATCACTCAAAAAAATATAAGTCAAAGTATGTAGTTGTAATATCACATCGTTCTCATTTTCAACGAAGCATATCAAAAAATATTACCAGCTTTCAAAAACTGATTCATATGAAAAGACAAAAGAGGTAAGGTTTACTTACTTACACGACTAGCATTTTGTTCAGGCATACCATATTATGATCTGGACTGGATCTTGATGTAATAAGGTAAGTCTTAATAGGGCATATATGCATCCGACCCCTATGCTGTATTTGATATGATCTGAGCCATATTACATTTAAACAAATTGCATTTGGTTAAAAATCACTAGAATTATATCTATTTTAAATATACTAAGTTTTACTATATGTGTTATTATGGTTTTCCATATTATTCACTGTTTGTGTGCTTTTGTCACTTTTGAATTAAAATGCAAAATTTAAAAATATACTTTTTACTGTTTATTTTTAATTTTATTTTATTAATAATAATATAACCTTCCTTATAGTAACAATTTTATTTTATTTTTTATTTTACAGAATATCGATTTCGATTTACGTCATCCTCAGTTCTTAAATTATTATTCTGTTTAAATATTGCATTTTAACTAAGTTTTAGTATCTATTTTAGATATGCTTTATTTCTTCTCGACTAAAAGACGTTGAAAATGCAGGATATACGTTATCGAATATCTAGTACAAAGTTTTTATTCCAGTATTTATACATCTCTTATCTTCCAATTAACATCTTAGCTCTTGCCAAAAAAATATATACGTTGTACCACAATCTGCTTAGGTTTTTCTAACAAATTCCATTATTGAAGTAAAAAACAACAATAAAACTATAATTTCGCATTAAATTTGTTGTGTTTCTATTAATTTCAAGGAAATAACAACTCAGAAAACACGATATCTTATTCCTAATACGTATAATAAAAAAAGATTAGTTCTAAATGTCTTTTCCATTATTTCCTTTATTCCAAATTTTACATATAAACAAAAAGAAAACTTTTTCATATAAATATATAACCCTCTGAAAAATAAAATTCACAAAATACACCAAGAACAAATAAATATACAAAAGTGTTAAATGCTCTCCGAGGAATAAACACAAGGAAATCAGACGTAAAATAAAAATTCTAATACGTAAAATGAATATTTGATATTACGATTTAGGTTTTATGTTTCATTTTAATATAAATGAAATTCGATAGCTTTGGTTATGTTATAAGTTTAAGCACGTTAACCTATAAATTATGTACGGCCATATACATCATAAATATGAATTGATAAAAACATAATAATTCACTACTTGAAAATTTATAATCCATCTTCAAGTATCTTTTGTTTCATATTTCCTTTCAAATATTTTTAACATAACAAGATAATTCAATCAAAGAATTTCCATTTTAATTTTAAAATTTACCATTATGAAATTAATTTGAAAAAGTTTCTAATCCAAAACCAACATAAAACGAATTTTTGTGATTATTTTGATTTTGATTTTTTTTTTCTTTCTGGTCAGATTTATTATATTTTATATAAAATATAAGATATTTTTCATTTTTTGAAATGAAAAACGGAAGAAAATTGAAAAAAATGAAGATTAAAAATAGAAACTAAATAAATTTTCATTATAAGAAAAATTGATTTATTTTTTGGTTAAGATTGTAATAAAATAGGTGAATAGGAAAGAGATTACAGGTGAACAAATTGGGCTAGAAATAATATTGGTTAAACAAAAATTTGCTGCTAGATTTGTTTTTATTATGCTACAGTTAAATTACACCGAAAGTAAATCGAAATGCTTTTATCAAACAAGGGATGTTATGAAACAGAGAGATATGTAAAAGATTATTTCATGTGATATATAGCTAATTGATGTTTAGGTGCGCTATACACTTGAGCTAAACTATGCGAACTATGTTTTTTGTATATAACGTAATCAAATGGATGACTATACACTTGAGCTAAGCTTATAGCTTAGCTCAAGTGTATAGTCGTCCATTTGATTACGTTATATACAAAAAACATAGTTCGCATAGCTTAGCTCAAGTGTATAGCGGGCCTTAAGTTTCAATTTATTCTGTTTTATTCACAATTCTGGATTATTCCCTTCTATTCACAATATATGACTCTAGGATACAAAATTTTTGTTACACTCTTTGAAGTTCATCATCATAGAACAAAACACTAAAGCATTGGGCCTATATAAAATTCTAAAAAAAATTCAGCTGCCTAGATCAAACCTATGAACGGTTCAAACCGATTTTGTTTTACATTTAATTACAATGGTAAAACCATGTGTTTGCCAAAAATTAATAACTGTTAAAAAAAAAGTTGAATTTATGATAGCAGCATTTGGTAGAAAATTAAATTGTCTACAAAAAAGGTCTTGTATACAAAATCCGTGAGCTTATTATTTTCAAAGATATGCTCGTTTGAACATTCTCAGAAAAATCGAAGACAGACATTGAAAAAAGGCAGCTATTTCTTTTAACACAAAACGTCGATCTTTTCAAGTTAATTATATGGGAAACAAACTCGGTTTGCGCCGTTCACATGGCTTATAGATTATAAGTCCACTGAAGGAAAACTAAAGAGCAACGGCTTACTCCAATTCTAACTCATACGAGATCTATAATAGTAGTTTGTGCTACAAGTTTTGAAATGAAGATTTTTTCAGCACTAGTCCTAAGTAGTGATTGCAAATTTGGGGTAGTATTTAAAAATCGGGTTTTCGGTTTTTGCTACAAAAAAAACGGGTTCCGGTTTCAAACCGGTTTTTTTAAACAAATTATATTAATTATACAAAATGTTTACCAGAGTTTAAAAAATAACAATTTGAACAAAATCTATTCAAGTTTATTTCACGTTTGTTTCAAATGCAAAAAATAAATAATTCAGTCAAAAATAAAATAATAAAACAAAATAATAAGCAAAACAAAAATATTTTTATAAGAAATAATAGCTATTTATGTATCAAGGGCGTTATGTACACTCAGAGAATTCTGTTATTAAAAACTATCAAAATAGCCATTAGATTAATAATTTGGTGATTATTATACAGCTAATCACAACTTGTGATTATTTTCACTAATTTCGTAATTACAGGCATTATTAAACTAATATTATTTGTTCGTAATATTTACTAACAAAAAAAAATTTAAATTTTAAATCTAAAAACGATCGCTTTTATATTTATAAAAATTCTTATTGAATTAATAACATAATGGATTACATTCATATTAGGTATCCATTGGATAAATGACATATATTATTAGAATAATAAAGTTGTTTTTAAAATAATATTATATTATCAGATTAATAATACAATCTAATTAGATTAATAAAAGGTTCTTATTAAATTAATAATGAGATGCTTTAAAATTAATAATAGAACTTATTAAATTAATAATTAGATGTTATTAAATTAATAATGAAACTTATTAAATTAATAATGGAAATTATATTTTACACTTTTTAAATAAAAGAGAGCATAAATTTTTTATTATTAACGATTTTATTTATTTCAATTATTTTCATTTAAACTATTTATATTTCACAGTTTTAATTCTAAAATAATTAATTCATAATTTTGCTTTAAAGTATTTTTAAATTTATATGTGACAAAAATTAAAAGAAAAAAAGGGAAACTATGTTCGTATATAAAATAAAAAATATAGTAAAATATATTATATTTTACTATATTTTTTATTAATTATTAATTAAAAAATAAATTTACATAAATAAACTAATAATATATATTATTGATTTTAATTTAACCAATCAATCAACAAATTGATCGAATAATGTGCTATTTCTTTTTCGCCTTTCAATGTATAAAAATACTTTTGGATAAAATTCCAAAATTGGTTGCTGATTGCGGATATTTTAAGTTGAATAAATAAAATATTTTAAAGCACACATCAACTGCTTTCCATGATGTATAAACTTCATACCGTACATTATCAAAACATACTAGTATTGGCTTAGTTCTAGATCCAGTAATTAACAAAAGAGGCTGAATTGGTAATTTTTGATCCAAATACTTTTGTAATATCTCTTCAACATTTTTAAAAGTTTCACCTATAATGGCCAAACTGTTTTGAGAATCTCGAATCTCAAGCTTTGTTGGTTGGACGGAGAATCCTGTGCAGTAAATACATAGTTGATAGCAGAATACCATCTAAATAATATAAAACAGAAAAATAATTATATTATAACAGACTCTAACATTGAATAGATGTAATTGTTTTCACTCAAAAAAAGTCGGACAAGTGCGAATAAAATTCGCTCGCCAAGGGTTCCGTGAATGTAAAAGAACACAATATCAAAAATAAATGACATGAAGTTGTGTTGTAAAGTCTTTATATCGCCAGACTATTGACGCATAACAGAATAAATATTTAATCGTAGACGTCAATAGTAAATGTCAATCACATCTATGTAAAATTTTTTTGCCCGCGAATTTTTGACAGATACGACGCAGCAAGAGATAAAAGATGAGACAAAAAGTAAAACAGATATGTATTATTTATTTTGGGATAAATTTGTTTTCAAAACAATTATATTAGTTAAATTTTTACTTCTAGTTCGTACCATTTGTTTGTTGTGACATTTGTTTCCACAGGCGTCGTTATTTTTATTATAATTATTTTTAATTATCAAAATTTTGTTACATTGCCTACAAAATCATTAATATTTTTACTAGTTTTTGGTTTTCTATTATAATTGGTTGAATTTCAATAGTAATTTATTATTTTATGTGTTTTTTTTGTCCATTTTAATGGGACCCTAATAGTTTTTTTCAATATTTTAATCGAGACACTGAATGTGCAAACAATATGCGCATGTGCAAACAATATGCGCATAACAAACAAATTTCGTGTTCGCTGGCAAAAAAATTTTACTATACATTGATCAAAAATGACACAAAAATTGTTACTTATAGCGCATTTACAGTGACATAGCAAACTAGTAGATAGTATATAAATTTGCATCTTGTCATATTTAATATGAGTTTACAGCGTAGATTGCAAAATAATCTTTTAATCTCATAAACATATTTTAATTTAGTTTAGTTTAAATTGCTATCTGTCAAACTTTTAAAAAAGCAATAAAAATATGATAACTAGACCATTCCTCAAGTTCTTTCTCTGATTGTTGAAAAATATTTGACGGAGAAAAGAAATTTGATAATTTAAAATTTTTAGGAACAGGAAACGGTGTAGAAATCAAAATTGTTTATTTGCAATGGTGTTTACTACGTCAATATTAATTTGAAAATTATTTACTAGATAGTAAAACTAGATCTCAAATTAGTTGCAAGCTCTTAAAATAAAAAATGTTTATAGCACTGATTTAAATTACATCTACTAATTTGCTATGTCGCTGTAAATGCGGTATTAAGGTTAAATCTTATCCATAGCTGTTTATGTTAACTAAAGAAAGATTTAGCCAGTTTAAATGGTTTAAATTGAGAATATTTTTTCTATAAATCAGAGTCAAAACTAAGGGTAGTGGTGGTATACATATACTTAAAATAAAACTTTTTTAACAATAACTAAAAAACTGTTTATCGCAAAATTCTAAAAAATATTGCAATGTTTCTTAAATTTGGTGCTCTTTCAAATGACATCCCACTCGCTGGGTCAAAAAAGTTTTTTTTACCCCCCTTTCACCCTTTCACCAAACACACAGAAATATAATTATTTGAGAGTTCGCGTTAATTTTCGTTCAAAATATAGCAAACTTCCTGTCTCTGTGAATTTTTTCAATTTTTTCTGTCTATCAGTGTCGAAACGTATGGGGGGAACGGCATGAAATTTGCACATTTTTTAGAATAACTCAAAAAATGTGCACCGCAAAATTCTAAAAAAAAATTGCAATTGTTCTTATATTTGGTGCTCTTTCAAATGACAGTTTTTTTCTTCCTTCCCCACCCCAATCCCTTAAAAGTTCAAAAAAATAATTATTTGAGACTTCGCTATAATTTTCGTTCAGTGTTTATCAAACTTCCTGTCTCTGTGAATTTTTTCAAATGTTTGTGTTAATAAAGCTCGAAATGCAAGGGGGGGGGGACCAACTTTTTGGACAATAATTCAAAAACTGTGCATTGCAACATTCTAAAAAAAATGTCAATGTTTTTAAAATCAAGTGCTCTTTCAAATGACACCGCACTTGACCTGGTTCAAAATGATGTTTTTAGCCCTTATCATTCCCACCCCTTTAATAAATATAGTTATGAGTATCTGCCACTTTTCTATATTTTTCATTAAAAACCTACTCAATTTTCTATCATTCCAAATATATTTCAAGATTTTCGATTAAGTAGGGTCAGAGTTAATCAGGGCAACAAAACATAGAGAAAACGTCATTTTTCAAAATTATACGAAAAATGGTGAGGTGTAAAATTCCAAAATACATTTTTAAGGAATGCTGAAACGCGAAGCCCTTTCATATAATACCCTACTCGTCTCGATAAAAAAATGTATGTTCTCAAAGGCTTTACATCGTACCTCTGTAAAACAAACGAACACAACTTTATTAATTTTTAACCCGTTATCTTGTGTGGATAGGTTAGTTTTATAAGCACCTCAAATCTTAAGTTCATCGGATCAATGGTTCACGAGATAATCGACATAATGTGAAAAACACATTGTACTCTCACCAAGTGTTCCGTATAAAAAACGGAACCCTAAAAATTACAAATGACATGTACAAAAACAACTTTTTAACTTACAGTTGGATATTCAAATACATCAGAAACAGAAACAGAATTTCATACAAATTTGACCGCAAAAAATTCTGTTGCTTTAAAATTTGAATGGAATTCTGTTTTTCAAGTTTTTGGAGCCAAAAAAAACAAATTTAAAAAACTTACTTTCTGTCGTATATTCTGTGTATTGCGAAGCTTTTCAACAATCTCTCTTAACTTTTCATCTTTAATTTGTTCTTAAAAAATGGAGTTTTCTAAATAAATGTTGGGAATTTACAACCAAAATCGCTGGCTTTTAATGTTTCCGCTTTGAAATAAATCTCTATCTGAAAATTTTAAAAGGAATATTATTATAATTAAAATGTTATTGAAATATACTAATATTGAATTATTAATTACCAGTTTATAACCAAGCGGTAATTTAAATTGCTTCCATTATGTTAAAATTTCCGAAGTTGATTTTAATTCTTAAATGTCGCTGAGTCTCAGTTGTTTAGTCCTGTCCCATGCAGACTCAATTTCAGCCCAACTACTCTGTTCATCGAACAAAATTTCTACATGTTCTGATGAATCTGCTTCAGGAACTGAAAAACCAATTTTTTTAAAAACGAAATAGACAGCACAAAAATTTATAAAGTTTCACATACCAAACGTATGAATTCGTTTACCTGCCAACTATTTGTTTTTGTTTTAAATCAAATTTCTTATCGTTTAATAAAAGAATATTACCTTTTCAATTTTTTTAACAACACTTTTAGCTTTTCACAAGACTTTTAAATATTTTTTAAAGTTGTTTATTTAGCGTCTGTATATAAACTGTGATTCTTACCAAGATTTTATTAATCTTTATTAAAAATAATAACCTAAAGTTAGAGTAATGTATACTATTATTAATCTAATAACCTACGTTTTGAAAGTAAAAACGTCAATGATTAATCTAATAAAATGGTTATTAAAATTAACTACTAAAATAATAATTTATGTTTTTATTTTAATAGCTCTACGTTAATCACATGATTTTTTTTTTTGACTGTCCGAATTCATTATTTTAATAAAAATTGGTTATTAGTTTAATCAACCGTTGTGATTTTTTTAATAATATTGACCGTATTTTTATTCTAATAAACATTTTTATGAAAATAATAACAAAATGTTTTAATCGAACGAATGTGGCAATTACTTTAATAAAAATCGTTATCAGATTGATAAAATAACTTATTACACATTTTTAAAACGGGCGGTTATTAAGTTTACTAACAAAATTCTCTGAGTGTAGGTTATTGCATCCGGAAAGCTACGTAAACACGGTCTACTGGTGACATCATGACAGTCCTCACGGAGAAATGGGGTAAAACAATTCATAACTTTGGGAGGTCTCATATTATTTCCCTTGACATATCCAAGGCGTTTTACAGAGTTTGGCATCAGGCCCTTAACAATAAATTAATTTCATTTGGAGTCTGTAAGACCTTGATCTGTTGGCTAGAAGATTTTTTATCCCAAAGATCTATCAGAGTAGTGCTGGATGGTGCCATGTCGGATAAATTCCTAATCCAAGCCGGTGTTCCCCAGGGTTCAGTTCTATCACCAACCTCACCAACCCTTTTTCTGATTTTTATCAACGATTTGTTATCTATCAGCACCAACCCAATATATAGCTTTGCCGACGACAGTACTATCTTCCATTCCTATTCATTTAAAAAACAGCCATCTAGTCTAACCACCAATTTCCATCGTAGAAATATGGTTGAATCCTTGGATATAGATCTTGAATTAATCCTGGATTAGGGTAAACGGAATCTTGTGACATTTAATGCTACGAAGACGAAGTCGTGTGTTTTGTCTCATAAAACCTCGCTATATAGCTGCAATGCAACGTTTTCCAGCCAACCAATAATAAACTCGCCTACGCTTAAGCTGTTGGGTACTAATATCAATCACAAACTAAAATGGCATGATCATATTCTTTCTGTTGCAAAATTGGGATCCCAACTAATTGGCTTCCTGCGTCGCTGTAAAAGCTTTTTCTCTCCATCTGAAATTGCTACGATCTATAAGGCATATATACGACCAATCCTCGAATTCGACTCCCATATATGAGCTGCAGCACCAGAAACCTCTTTAAATTTTGTAGACAGAGTCTACAGACGTGCTTTAAAACTGATTGATGATCCAATGATAACATCGGGTATGGATTCTCTCCATCATAGAAGAGTGGTTGGAGCTCTTACACTATTCTACAGATACTACTACGGTAAATGCTCTAAAGATGTTAATGATTTAATACCACCATTACGCAAATCGTCACGAGCCACAAGACATTCGTTTCATTCCCATAAGCATACCTTGGAGGCTTCATATGTGAGAACATCTAGCTATAATAACACCTTTCTTCCACGTTCGGTATACTGGTGGAATCGATTACCAAAAAATGTTTTCCCTGCTACATACAATCTTCAAGCTTTTAAATCAGCAGTACATCAATACTATCGCTCCAGTCCTATCCCGTATCCCTAAATACCAACCTTTAAACTTTCCTTTCCTATCGTTAACACGTGCATAAAGCATTAGAGGTCAATAACCTAAGTGATTAGCTCGAACTATAAAAAAAAAAAAAAAAAAAAAAATCTAGCCCAAGAGATGGATGTCGCTTAATGGGCGTAATACCCAGTAACGCCAGTAGTGCAAACAAGATTTTATGCTTCACTTAATAAGCTAAAAACTAAGAAAGAATTCAATTTGTTAGTCTATATTGATATGAAAAAAGATATAAATGTATCCTAGTATACCAAGAAAATAACTATTTTGAAGTTTAAAATAAATATTTGTTGTTTGAACGTTGCTATGTAAACAAATTCTCCTAAATTTTGTAGCGTATGACAAAAACATTGTATGACGTTTAAAATAATTTGATAGTTTTGGAAAACTAAATAAACATTTAATAACTAAAATGTTGCTAAATATTTGTAAACAAATGTAAAAGTCTTTTACTAGCTTAAATTTAATAAAATTTATTTACATTTTGTAGACAAAACTACAGTAAACATAATTTTATTTAGTTTTTAAGCGTCTTAATAGCGGGCGTTATGAGTTCATAATGCCCTCTCATAACGCCTCGGTTTTTATGAATGTCTTTATATATTGCGTATCCTAGTCATTATAACAAATTTATATCATTGTGAAGCATAATAGCTATTTATGTATTAAGAGCGTAAAGTATGCTTTTCCGGCTAACGCCTCGAGCAACAATCACTCGAAAGCAAAAAAGATACTTTATGCCCGAATTCCATACAAGATTTTTTGTAGGGCTAAGATTCTGTATTATTTGCATAAATAAAAATACACATATTTATACAAAATAGTAAAATATTTTTTTTTTTTAAATTATAATTAAGTAATAATAATAATTTTAGACATTTTTATTTCAATTTTAGGCATTGTTATTTTAATAGGAAAAAGTACATTGTAAAAGTACATTTTACGGTTTATTCTTACAAAAAATAATAAATATAATTATTTATTTTTCTGTATTAAAAAGTGTTATCTCATTAAACACAACATGTCTATTGTGTTATCAGCTAGACGTGATCGAATTTTTGTGCATATTACTCCTGATGCCGAAAATCCTCTTTTTACTCCCACGCTTGCCGATGGAATGGAAAACAGAAAATTATAAATCTATACATCGAGTTTCGGGCCTCTGATCCCATTAGATTCAAACTGGGTCAACTCACGACGATCGTTCGTGTTTAGACTAGTATCATTTTCGTCTTTTTTTTTGGTTGAACCAGTTTTGTTTTCATCTTATTTTTATGTGAATACGTGATGTATAATTACTAATTAGGCCAATGCTTTGTTAATAATGAAACCGGTTTTTAAAGGTAATAAAACCCTGTTTTTCGGTGATGTTAAATAACACAAAAAACCAGGTTTTCGGATACCGGAAAAACCGGGTTGCAATCACTAGTCTTAAGTCAATACGAGCGAAGCGAGTATTGAAAATTAGGACGTGTGTTGAAAAAAATTCATTTCAAAACGAGTTGCACACAACGTTTTCTGCACTTGAGTACCATCACAATAGACAAAAAATAAAAAAAATTACAAAAATCACTACAAAAAAACTACGCAAAGTATTGATCGATCAACAACACTTTGACAATATGCAAGTTGGATTATATGCAAGAAAAAAACTTCATTTGTTCTTGATTGTTCCCACACTACAAACGTGTTTTCATTTCGCGTGTATTTTATTGAAAAACTGCAAAAAATGAGCTCAGGGGAGGATTCCGATTTGGAAGGAGCAGCAGAAAGAGCTTTGCAAGGTTTATTGCCGGTAATATCCAAAGAAAAATACGAAAAAACGTATCGAGCGTTCAAACAATGGTGCAGTGAAACAAAATTAAAGTGATTGACGAAAATAAGTTGCTTGCTTATTTCGATACCGAGATGAAACAATTCCAATCGTCAACTACATGGAGCATTTACTCAATGTTAAAATCCACGTTGAACGTGAAGGACAACATCGATATCTCAAAATTCAACAATTTGCGAGCTCTTTTGAAGCGTAAATATCATAATTATTTTGCGAAGAAATCAAGAATCTTCACCATTGAAGAAATCTACAAATTCCTTAAGCACGCTCCCGACGATGTTTATTTGGCTACGAAGGTAAAATTTGCTGATAATTTTTTTGTTTCATTTTCCTAACCTCACAATTTTAAGGTGGCCCTTAATGTCGGTGTCTATGGTGCTTGTTGACCAAGCGAATTGTTGAATTTGAACGTAAAAGATTTAAAACACATGGAAAATGGCATTAAAATTACCGTACCGAAAACGAAAACCAAAATCATTCGAGAATTTGTTATCAACGATGGAAGTGATCGGGACGTAAATTTGGTTGACATTTTCAAGATGTATTCAGGACTACGTCCTCATGGCGTTATCACCGACAGATTCTTTTCGAGTTTTTGTAAAGGCAAATGCATCAAACAGCCGATCGGCATTAACACGATTGGGGACTATCGAAAACAATTGCAATTTTCTTGAATCTTTCGTCCCCGGGTGAGTACACTGGTCATTGCTTCCGTCGAACGTCTGCATCCTTGTTGGCAGATACGGGTGGAAATTTAACTACAATTAAGCAACATGGTGATTGGGAGTCTGATAAGGTTACAGAAAAATACATTCAACATTCGCTCAACAATAAACGTAAAATTGCTGACAGCATCATGGGTTCGAAAATTGTTAGAGCTGATAACGTTTCAACGACCTAATCAACCATTGCTCAATCCAGTGAATCAATCATTGAAAACTGCAATGTTTCAGCCGGTACAACCGTTACAATAATTTCGAGTCAAACAAGCCGAACAAACTTGAAAGTGGTTGGAAAGTCTTTGCCACAACCACCGATTCCGGGAGGATTTTCATTCAATAACTTGCATAATTGCTCTTTCTACTTTGGTCAAAAGTAATGTTTTCATTAATTTCTACTTTATTGATAACGCACCGTTTCGCCTTTTAAATTGGCAGCAGTGCGGAAATGAAAAAGCAGTGCTGAAATGACATTTAGAACATTTGAATGAACATTTGGAATTTTAGACGGACTAAAAATCTTTAAAATTAAATATCTCAAGAACACGAATTAACGCCTCTTTGTAAATTGGATATATTTTAAAGTAAGGTTTGAGCTATATTAAAAAAAAAAGTTAAAATTTAATTGATTTTAAAATATTTTGTTAATGGAAGTTGTTTGAAAAAAATGAAGAAAAATTCGAATTTCAGTCGTACTAAAAATCTTTAAAATTAAATATCTCAAGAACAAAAATTAACGCCTCTGAGTTAATTTGATATATTTTAGAGTAAGGATAGAACTATTTTCAGAAAAAAAATTAATTACATTCCAATTGATCTTCGACCCTAGCGCCATCTTTAAAAAAGTTTTTTTAATATTTTTATTTAAAATTAATTATAAAAACAATTAATTAATTTTTTTTCAAACGACTATCTAATCATCTATCAAACAAAAAAAGTTTGATGAAATCGGTATAATTGTTCTTGAGCAATTTAATTTCAAAGTTACATCGGAGTGGCTGAATTTTCATGCATGTTGGAGTGCCCCTTCTGCTCAAACTATGCACTTTAAAAAATTTTAAAATAAGTTGTATTTTTTATTTTGTCCATACTACTTACATGTCAAGTTTCAGGAAAATCAAAAATGGTCAAGTTCAAATTTCGACTTTTTCACCTGCGTAGATCATGTTTTTCATCAGAATTGGATTGTATTTTTAAAATTTCAAAATTGGGTGATATTTGAAAAATTGGTCGCCATATTTGATCAACCATTTTTTTTTATTTAACGTTAGATTCGTAATCCACGACCCTAAAAATCTTAAAACATACTATGCTCTTTTACCGTTTATTATCTCACATAATTAAAAAACACATTAACAAAGCATATGATTATTTTAACTAATAACATAAAAATTTTGTACTTTAGCTTAAGCTTTTTAAGATAAACTATATTCATTTGCACACAAAGTAGTTGGTATCATATAATACCAACTACTTTGTGTGCAACTCTATTAAAAACGAAAAAAAAAGAATTTCACAAAAGGATTCAACATACGTTTGTATGGTTGTATATTTTATATAATACGCAACCAACCCTGTTAAATTATTGCTGCTTTTAATTATTTAATTCTATATTGTGCCGCATATTTTTCATAGAATCTTCCTCGTTATGATGTTTGTTTTTTTCCTCTGGTTTATTGTTTCAGAAAAATTATTCTTTAATTGAAATTTTTATTTACGAAAGCGTTGTCTGTATATGTATATACTAAAATATTTTTATGTATAGTTTTAATATTCTCATTAGATATTTTATGTGTTATACATATTATACTTTTATGTTTGTACAAATTATAATGTGTAAATTTAAAATTAACTGCGTTGGTTTTTAATAGTCATTTGTGTAACAAAGACGTAAGGTGCTGCTTGTTTCTTCGTATTTGAGTTTTCTGTTCGAGGTGTAACGTAACCAATGAATAAACTTTGTTTGGCAGAGATAAACTTTCAATGTAGAGTAAGACTCTTTAAATTTTCAATACAGGAAATCAATTTTATTGGATACAGAAGAATATTCCTTCCTGAATGAAGGTGTTCAGAATGATTTATCAACTTAACGGCGTGTGGCGTATAGGTTAAGGTGTATGTCGTAAGGCGTGTGGCGTGTGGCATGTGGCATGTGGCGTAGGGCGTATAGCGTGTGGCATGTGGCGTGTGGTGTGTGGCGTGTGCCATGTGACGTGTGGCTCGTTTCATGTAATGTGTGGCGTGTGGCATTTTGCGTGTGATATGATGATTTTATTAAACATCTAGGTCTGGCGTCAAAATATGGTGTTCAAAAAAACAACGTAACAACAATAATCAGAGTTACAAGTAAATCATGCTTCTTAAGTCTGGGGAATGCCACATTTACAAAACTACCTCACAACCTTCCCTTTATAATGGTGATGGAAAATGATCTAAATTATTTCACTAGAAATATTTTTATAGAAATAACCAAAAAAATTGAAAAAAAGTCAGGCCAAGGACAGTCACCAAATTTTAATTTAAAAATTACATACGAAGCAACCAACAACAAAATAGGTACCGATAGAAATGTAAATAACTGCAGTACTGAAAAACAAAAACGTAACTTCTGCCTTTTAGATTTTATTTGAAAGTATATTTCTGTATATGCGAAAGACAATGTTAATATACATTAACTGGTTTAGAATTATAATTCACTAGACTTGAATTCTGAATAGATTATTAGGAAATTATTGAGAGCAATTAAACTTAAATTACGAAAATCAAATGAATTTTTCAATTCGAAAGTGTACATATTTGATGAAAAACGTGATCTACGCAGGTGAAAAAGTCGAGATTTGTACTTGACCATTTTTGATTTTCGTTAAACTTGAAATATAAGTAGTATGGACAAAATAAAATATACAACTTATTTTAAAATTTTTTTGAAGTACATAGTTTGAGCATAGGGGGCACCCCAACATGCATGAAAAATGAAAATTCTGCCCATCCGATGTAACTTTGAAATTAAATTGCTCAAGAACGGCTATACCGATTTCATCAAACTTTTTTTTGTTTGATAGATGATTAGTTAGTCGTTTGAGAAAAAATTAATTTATTGTTTTTGTAACTAATTTTTAAATAAAAATATTTAAAAAACCTATTAAAAAAATATTAAAAATATTAAATGTTCATTATTTTCTCGAACTTCAGTTACAATTTTTATCATCAAATTTTTTGATGGTAAAAATTATTCAAAAAATTGATGAACAATTTGAATTTTAGACGGACTAAAAATCTATAAAATTAAATATCTCAAGAACACGAATTAACGCCTCTTTGTAAATTTGGAATATTTCAGAGTAAGGATAGAACTATTTTCAGAAAAAAAATTAATTACATTATAATTGATCTTCGACCCTAGCGCCATCTTTAAAAAAGTTTTTTTAATATTTTTACTAAAAAATTAATTACAAAAACAATAAATTAATTTTTTTCATCATTTTGGATTTTTCTCAGAGAAAACTGAATTTTTCTTACACGTGTTTCGGATTAGGATATTAACCTGCTCATCAGTACCATGATTTAGATCCGTTTTTTTATTCAAAGTTAGGTTTGATAAGTGTTAACCTTTAATCGAAAATTAATTGAAAATCCAATATTTTCATAACAAATGCTGGGGTTCTCCAAGGTTCTGCACTCTCACCAACCTTGTTTCTTCTATACATTAATGATTTACTTATTTCCACAGTGCACCCAATTTAAAGTTTTGCTGATGACAGCACATTGCTTGCATTTCATGCAACTACAGTTACCACTGATAGAGAGCTGCTAATTGATTATATCAACAAAGACCTGAATCGTATAATGGAATGGGGTGGTCGTAATCTTGTTTCATTTAATCCAACCGAAACCAAACAATGCCGTCTTTCACGAATAGAGTGACATAAAAATTTCGCTATTAAGATAAACCATGAGGAATTGCATGAGGTTGAATCAGTTAGACTTCTTGGAGCGGATATTCAAAATAACTTGAAATGGAATAAACATGTGTTCAACCTCGCTAAATCTGTAATGCAAAAATTAGGTTTCTTGAGTCGATGTAAAAAGTATTTCAATCCCGAGCAAATTTTGCAAATCTTCAAGTCCTTTATTCGTCCATGTATGGAATACTGCTTTGATATTTGGAGAGGCGCTTGTTAGTCAACAATAAAATGTCTAGATTCTGTACAAAGAAAAGCAATACGGTTGATTGGTAATAACAAACTAACGGACCAGCTTGATTCACTCCAGCACAGAAAAAATGTGGCTGAATTGTCAATCTACTATAAATATAACTTGAGCGAATTCTCCTCTAAGGAAATTCAAAATATCCTTCCATTGTGTGCGCAGCATAATCGACACACCAGAGCTGCCGAGTTTTCCCATCCATTTGTTGTACAAATACCTCGTTGTAGAACTCTGTCCTTCCAGAACGACTATTTTAATAGAGTGGCCAAATTGTGGAACTCAATCCCCTCCTCTGTATTTCCCGATGAATTTTTCCCTCACGCATTTAAAGAAAATGTCCATCGTCATTCCTTCCATTTTCCTCATCTCCTTCCTTTATAGTTGACATGGTATCTTCGGATATTCAAAGAGTCTGAATAATTAATATTTCATATTTAGTGTCTAACTAATTAATAAAGAAAAAAAACATAATAAATTATTTCGGATTGGTTTTTGTGAACAATTAAGCTTAAGTACATATTGGAAATCACTTGAATTTTGCAATTCGAAATAACTTTTCATTTTCTCTAAAATTCCTTTAGAAAAAATTTTGTTGTGTTTTGTGTTAGGATTCGAACTACATTCATCAGAGACACATTGTTCAAATCCCATGTGTCTTACACAACTTAGCCAAAGCGGCGATGACGAAACCTATTTTAATTTTGATGTTCAGATAATTTCTAAATTGAAACTTCATCATTTTTCGTATTTACTTAAGTTGAATTTTTCATCTATGATTACATATTGAAAATTGTATTTCTTTGATATTTTTTGAATTAAATTTCTAGATATTACGATGTGTGAATTCATAGGATGAGAGAATATTTCGTCAACATCTAAGTCAACATTCTAATCAACATCCTAAGTCACGAGTGTAAAGTCATTATTGATTGTTGCCAATCAATGCGAAACTTAATATCTGACGTAAAGTCAATATGTTGTTATATTTTTGGTTAGGAAATATAGACAACATTAGGGGAATTTTTAATTTCGGATTGGTTTTTGTGAACAATTAAGCTTAAGTACATATTGGAAATCACTTGAATTTTGCAATTCGAAATAACTTTTCATTTTCTCTAAAATTCCTTTAGAAAAAATTTTGTTGTGTTTCGTGTTAGGATTCGAACTACATTCATCAGAGACACATTGTTCAAATCCCATGTGTCTTACACAACTTAGCCAAAGCGGCGATGACGAAACCTATTTTAATTTTGATGTTCAGATAATTTCTAAATTGAAACTTCATCATTTTTCGTATTTACTTAAGTTGAATTTTTCATCTATGATTACATATTGAAAATTGTATTTCTTTGATATTTTTTGTATTAAATTTCTAGATATTACGATGTGTGAATTCATAGGATGAGAGAATATTTCGTCAACATCTAAGTCAACATTCTAATCAACATCCTAAGTCACGAGTGTAAAGTCATTATTGATTGTTGCCAATCAATGCGAAACTTAATATCTGACGTAAAGTCAATATGTTGTTATATTTTTGGTTAGGAAATATAGACAACATTAGGGGAATTTTTAATTTCGGATTGGTTTTGTGAACAATTAAGCTTAAGTACATATTGGAAATCACTTGAATTTTGCAATTCGAAATAACTTTTCATTTTCTCTAAAATTCCTTTAGAAAAAATTTTGTTGTGTTTCGTGTTAGGATTCGAACTACATTCATCAGAGACACAGTGTTCAAATCCCATGTGTCTTACACAACTTAGCCAAAGCGGCGATGACGAAACCTATTTTAATTTTGATGTTCAGATAATTTCTAAATTGAAACTTCATCATTTTTCGTATTTACTTAAGTTGAATTTTTCATCTATGATTACATATTGAAAATTGTATTTCTTTGATATTTTTTCTAAAGGAATTTTAGAGAAAATGAAAAGTTATTTCGAATTGCAAAATTCAAGTGATTTCCAATATGTACTTAAGCTTAATTGTTCACAAAAACCAATCCGAAATTAAAAATTCCCCTAATGTTGTCTATATTTCCTAACCAAAAATATAACAACATATTGACTTTACGTCAGATATTAAGTTTCGCATTGATTGGCAACAATCAATAATGAATTTACACTCGTGACTTAGGATGTTGATTAGAATGTTGACTTAGATGTTGACGAAATATTCTCTCATCCTATGAATTCACACATCGTAATATCTAGAAATTTAATACAAAAAATATCAAAGAAATAATAAATTATAATTTAACGTCTCTAAATAACTTAAGGTACCATGCCAACTTAGGATTAGAATAAAGTTTAAATAATTTAAGAAACTTTCAAAAATTTATGAACGATGTGACCTTAAAGTTTTGATAGTAAAAGCAGTCGGAGAAAACTCATAATGGTAAGAAGTTCCTGTAACCTGATTCTCTAAAAAACAAGATAAATTGTAATGTGCAAACGTGATATGTTTTACACAATCAAAAGTTACTTCGGTCTGAAAGACCTAAGTAACATTCATGAGCTCAAAGTGAAATTCTTACCCCCACTTTTTTTGACATTTCTCGACGTTTTAGGACCTCCTGATTCTAAAAAAGCAAAAAAAAAAAAAATGTATGTCTGTCTGCCGGCCGGCCGTCATTACCTACGCTGCAGGGAAAACCGCTGGAGGGATTTCAAAAATTTTTTTTCTAAAAATAGGTATACTCAAGGGACAGGTCCGAAAGGACGCTGTGTTCGATAACTGTACCGGAAGTGTGTCAAAAAAATCATTATGTGTGTCAAAAATAGCAAATTTTCATATTTTTGGCTTAAAAAACGTTCATTTTAAGTGATTACGAGTAGGAACATTAAATTTGGAGAAATCTTGATGGTCGGGATTGGTATGTGAGATCAAAAACTAGATTATTGCATTATAAGTTTGTCAAAAAAATGTTGTCAAATAAAAAGATTTTTTTTATTTTTTACCTAATTTTATGGAAAAAAATAAAATTAATTTTCTTTGCTTGAAATGAAGTTTTATTATTATTATTGAGAATTATGGCATTATAAGTTTGTCAAAAAAATGTTGTCAAGTGTGTCAAAAGATTTTTATTTAGTATTTTACCTAATGTTTTGCAAAAAAAATAAAAGTGTTTGTTTGAAATGAAATTTTATTATTATTATTGAGAATTATGGCATTATAAGTTTGTCAAAAAATGTTGTCAAGTGTGTCAAAAGAAAGGTTTTTATTTATTTTTTACCCAATTTTTTTAGAAAAAAATAAAATTAATAGTTCGTATGACATGATATATTATTATTATTATTGAGAATTATGGCATTATCAGTTTGTCAAAAAATAATGTCAAGTGTGTCAAAAATGATTTCATTTATTTTTTTAGCCAATTTTTTGGGAAAAAAAATGTAGCTGTTTTTATGACGTAAATGTAATTTAAAATGAAATTGGACATGGAAATTTTTTAATTTGTTAAAGTTTTTGAAATATTTTTGGAATTTTGAAAAAGTTTGTATTTTTGATTTTGTAATAATTTTTACAATATTTTTAGAATTTCGGCAAAAGTTTTAATTTTTGATTTTGTAAGAATTTTTGAAATATTTTTAGAATTTTGAAAAATTTTTGATTTTGATATTATTATAATTTTTGGAATTTTGAAAAAAGTTTCAATTTATGATTTTGTAATAATTTTTACAATATTTTTAGAATTTTGGAAAAAGTTTGTATTTTTAAGAATTTTTGAAATATTATTGGAATTTAGAAAATATTTAAATATTTAATTTTATTCTAATATTTGGAATATTTTTGGCATTTTGAAAAAGTTTGATTTTATTTAATTTAACAATATTTTTGGAATTTTGATTATAATTTTCCGGCAACGTATTGATGTTTCGTGTTAGTTTTGTAAGAAATTTTTAAACAGAGATAAAAAATACTTGTACTTTAACAAAGAGTTATGTTTGATGTACATCGCTGCCCGAAACTAAAAACCATGTCCTCATAAAAGTTTTTTGCCGAAAACTATATCAAAATCCTTAACCCAGACCGAAGTCTTGATATCTCAGAGCTTGAGATTTCAGCCCCTCCATATTTTACGCTTAAATTTATCTTGGCACGATCGTATTTTGTAAAAAAAATTGTGTCCAAGGTAAAATTATTGTCAGCAAGATATTTTAATGTCAAAATTATTTGTGAAAGTGATAGAAAAATTCAATGTGCGATAGAAATTTTGACTTTTGAAATAAAAATAATTTAGTGAATAATAAACGGCAAATTACTTTGTTAAAATTTTGCGAGAAATTAAAAAAGCAAATCGAAGTTTTGATTTGCGAGAAAAGATGGCGAAATTCGCGATTAAGAACAAAACAAACCCCGTTTAATTTAATGTATCTGCCCAATGCTTCAAAAGCTATTTTGTTTACCAATATTGTTGGTTCATAGTTTAATATATGAATTACGGTCGTTTGTGCAATAGTCGCACGAAATAACAGCATTCCTAATTATTTACAGGTGCTTTCGTTTTTAAATGGAGCAGCTACTGGTTCGTTGTTTCTGAACTTTTTTGCAAAATATAACGAAATCACCGTTTATTCGACATACATTTCTTTTAGTTTTTATCCTACAAATTGTTCTTTGAATTCAATAAATTGATGAAGTGTAAATTTATTTTACCAACAATTTTCAACGAGTCGTTTGTAAATTTGACAGACATGTCTGTTGATTTTTACGAAAAAACAACAACGAAACTGTTAAAATAACGGATAAGTTTATTAATTTTTTATGTTTAATTTAATCTATTTGTTGGTTTTAACAAACAAATTTATAAAATGTATGGCAATTTCTTTGTTACAATGGCAAACAAATACAAATAGATTAGTTTGTTATAAACACTAAATTTAAGCATACGGCATTCCACGTGAACGGGAACAACTAACAAATTTTTTTCTCCAAATTTTGAGGATTGATAGTACTCAGAAAACAATGTTGGAATTTGTTTAGATTTTTTGACAAAACCCCTTTGTCGTCAGTAACGTTCACCAATTTGAAATTTTTTCTAGAACGGCAAACGTCTTCATTTTGTAGACAATTTAACTATTAAAAAATTTTAAAAAAAATATTAGATCGTTAGCATTTTTCCCGTAAAATACGATAAATTAAGAATCAATAATTTTAAGTGTTTTTTCCCTTTTTTGGGGTTTTAAAGTTTAAAATCAATTTTTCGAAATGTATGACACGTTTTTTTTTAAATTTTTTTTTTAATTTATTTCAAAATATGCACTTTCAAATAATTCGTATCGCGTGATGGAAGTAGTGTTCATGTGAGCGCTAGAGAGCGCTGAAGGTTAAAAACCATCTCCGAACCAGTTTTCACGTTATATCTTGTTTTGTAAAACGGAAATTAAAGCTCAAATAATGTATTATATAATGACCATGGTCACTGATTTCAAATCCGATGTCAAATTATTAATATTCAAAATGGCTGCTAATATTTTTTAAATTGACGAGTTTTTTAAATCGAAAAATATATTCGTAATCTACGTAAAATTCTAAATAAAAATTACTATATGCAAAATTATCCTACATGGTGCTATTTCCGAGAAAAAAATCATAAACTTTTAGAACAACGTAAAAACTGTGTTTTTTACCTTCAGCGCCCTCTAGCGTTCACATCAATACAACTTCCATCAAGCGGTAAACACTATTAGAAAGTGCATATTTTAAACTAATTTTAAAAAAAAAATTTTAAAAAACCGTGTCATACGTTTCGAAAAATTGATTTTAAACTTTAAAACGGGGATAATACTTCTACTTAGGCGCCAAGATTTTTTTTTTATATGATATCACTGAAGCGAATAAAAGCAAAACGAGTTGTATGTCAGCCCCAAGGTCCAGGATACAGGCCTTTGAAAAAAGCAAAATCCACACAAAATTACACTGCTTTGACAAGAATTTTTCCTGTTTTTTAATTTTTGCTTTATTTCCTATGTGCTTATAAGATAAACAGATCAAAACTGTCTGTTTAACTAAATTTTCTTAATTTACGATTAAAATAATAAACGAAAAATCCACTTGCGCCTAAGTTCAAGTAATCTTGCCCCTAAAACCTTTAAATAAGCAAGGAAACTACCCTTAAAATTTTTAAAAATATTTTTATTGTTTTCCGGGAAAAATGCGAACGATGTAATATTTTTTTAAAATTTTATTTTAGCTAAATTGCCCACAAATAAAGACGTTTGTCGTTCTAGAAAGAATTTCAAATTTGGGATTGTCACTGACGGCAAAGAAATTGGCCAGAAAATCTTAAAACATTTCAAAACTGTTTTCTGATGGAGTACTATAAATCACCAACATTTGAAGAAAAACTTTTTTTGGTTGTTCCCGTTCACGTGCAATGATATATAATAACCGAAATAACCAAAACTTTCTATGTTTTATACTACATTTTCACTTAATTTTTATTTATTCTTTATAAGTAAGCAAAAATTCTTTTTATTTATATCGATATTAATTTTATTACAAAAAACAATTTACAATAATTCACAAAAAAGTACTAATAATAGTTTGTGTTAATTTATCTCAAGATAAAATAATTGGGTAAAGTTTTGACGTATATTTATCTTGAGGGTTTACATTTTATCTTGAAAAAAATTACAAAATTTGAATACTCAAAAACAGCAAGATAATTTAACGTTTACACGTTTACACTTTATCTTATCGCTTAGAGAATCAGGCTACTGAGTTGAGAAACTCTGTTAAAAGGAAATAGATGATCCACAACCACAGCTTTGGTGAAAAGCGATAAGTTTCTACTTCAAGGTTGCTAATTTCGAAACATAAAGTATACTTTATAATCGAAATTGTATACAATTACAAAAAATTGGTATTTTGGGTAACACGAACACTACTACTTTTTAATCGTTTTATAACTACTGGGTAAAAACCAATCGCAATGAAAAAAGTATACGTTTAGCTGTCAGTTTTAAAATATTTGCTGTGTGCCTCACACCAACTTTTTGAATCAGTGACTTTTCATTTCATACCCAAGTTGCGCTATTGACCACCAGGCGGCGGACGAAAAGTCTCCTCGTCAGCTTGCTTTTCAATTTAGTTGTCAATTCATTTACACGTCAGTATATTTAAAAACAATTATTTTAAAAAAATGGAAAATATTTCAAATTTATACAAAAGAAAATGATGTAAGTATTTTAAAAAAACAAGCTCTCAAATACAATTTTATTATCATCCTCCATTATTACAATGTTTACAAATTTTGACATTTAAAAAGATTCTAATTTAAATATAAGGTCAGGCACAGGTTGTACGTTTGATACGAGTGACATCTATGAATAGCATATGTGCACTAGCAATTAATTTAGATAAGTCAGTGATTTAGCAAAAAATACTAGTGTGAGGCACACAGCATAACTAGAATTTTGGATGAAAATAAACATATTTTGGACTATTTTCACCCAAAACAGCAAAAAAACAGCCGCTGGGGAGTTAGCTAAAGTCTTACTTTTTAGCGGCTGCAAAAGTAACGCCATTTTTATTTTATCTGCCGGCGGCTGTAAGGTAAATTTCATATTTTTACGGCGGCTGTAAAATAATTTCCATATTTTTACGGAGGCAGTAAAGTAATTTTTATATTTTTACGGCGGCAGTAAAGTAAAATTCATGATATTATTAATTTTTTCAAAACAGAATGCATTTCAGTTCATTTTAATGAATTAAAATCAATAAAAATTAATTTCAGAAAATTAATTACCTAAAACATATTTATAAAAAATTTGATGCATTAATTTCATATTTTTAAACAAATTTAAACGTTTACCGAAAAAATAGTTTATTCAATTCGGAGCTAAAGTGACTTTTTGTGTTTCGTCTGTAATTGTAGCCGCCAAACTATAGACTCAACACAAAAAGTACAATATTAGCTCCTAATTCAATAATATACTATTAAATCAAAAACTACATTCTTTTATATGTGTTATTATGGTTTTCCATATTATTCATATTATTTTTTTAAATATTGCATTTTACATTTTTTTCTTTAAAAAAAAAACAATCTTTTTATTTACATCGACAATAGTATATTATTGAATTAGGAGCCAAAGTTGTACTTTTTGTGTTGAGTCTATAGTTTGGCGACCGACCGTAGGGAGGCCGACTATTATAGACGAAACACAAAAAGTCACTTTAGCTCCAAATTCAATACACTATTTTTTCGGCAAACGTTTGAATTTGTTTAAAAATATGAAATTAATGCATCAAATTTTTTATAAATATGTTTTAGGTAATAAATTTTCTGAAATTAATTTTTATTGATTTTAATTCATTAAAATGAACTGAAATGCATTCTGTTTTGAACAAATTAATAATATCATGTTATTTTACTTTACTGCCACCATAAAAATATAAAAATTACTTTACTGCCGCCGTAAAAATATGAAAATTACTTTACAGCCGCCGTAAAAATATGAAAGTTACTTTACAGTTGCCAGCAGATAAAATAAAAATGCCGTTACTTTTGCAGCCGCCGGCTAAAAAGTAAGACTTTAGCTACTCCCCAGCGGCAGCAAAGTTAAACTTTACAGCCGTTTGCCGAAAAAATATTTTTCTTAAATTTTTTTGACTATTGTTGTAGTCATCAACAAAGAAAATTTCAAAAATATGCCGTTTGTAAACGACAAATTATGAATTAAACAGATTAATTAAATAAGTAGAAAATTAATTAATTAATAGTTATTTAAATAAATAATTGTTTTTATAAACAAATTTTGTAGTTTTCAAATTAAATTCATTTTATATCTATCGTTTTATGATAAATTAAATTCAACATACTCTGAAGTTGAGTATAAATAATCACCACACTATCTTATAACGAAAACTTCTGAAAATACCATTTTTGTGACCCTTTACTAAAAACCATCCGTTGTTTGTAGTCGTAATTATAAAGCATACGTGTGATTACGATCGGATTTGAAAATAGGACCTTAGATGAAATCAATTAAATTTCTGTGGAAGTACTTTCATTCGTAACATAATGTATTTATGGAAAATTATCAAATAATCGACATTTCTTCTATGCTGTAAGGAATTAAGCTCATTAGTAAAATAACAGTTGCAAATCAGTTTAATAGCTCTTCCCTGCACAGAATCAAAACATGTAAAACTACTCATGCATACTCCACCCCAAAGATGAGAACAATGTTCCATGCAGGAACGTATAAATGACTTTTATATACTATTTTATATACTAACTAATTAATAAAAAAAAAAAAAGGATGTTTGCTATTAAAAACCTACGTCATCAAAGCTTTTTAACAGCTAAGCTAAAAACATGAGAACTCCAATTCATATTATTTTTATTTTTTTTCATATTTTCTTCTACTCTTAGAAGTCTTGCAGATTTTTTTTCTGCAAGTTCTTTGGAATCAAACTTTGCACTTTGGATTAGGTCTTGTTGAGCTGTGTTTTGCTCGTATTAAATTCAACAGACATAGATTTTAATGGCAGACTTACTTAGCAATCCACTACGTCACCGAGGCAATGATATTTTTAAGATGAATGTTCTGTTATTTAAGTGGAGTTTCTTAACCATCCCTAGAAAATGTTTGTTTTTGTATTCAATTTGCAATTCTAGTGTAATTACATATTTAATTTTACTATTTCTACGAACATATTTTTCCTCTAATAATTCAAAATCTGTGGAGAAATCAAGTCTAGTGAATATAAACTCTAACTTATACAACTTTATCTTATACCACATCAGTAAAAATAAAAGTGCATTTTAAAAGTAACTTCTACTTATTTTGAAAACCCAAGAGAAGTTATGAAATTTATTAAAACCTTAAAAGAATATTTTATTATGATTATTCAAATTTTAATATGAATTAATAAATAATCCAAGTTTGTTAATATATCAAAAGTTAAAACATTATAATTTAACGACAAAAGTTAGAAACAATAAAACATAGCCGAAGATAAGAAGAAAAAATAAAAACATAATAAATTAAAATTAGGGGACAAGCATAAAAAATGAAAACAATAAATAAAATCAACCAACATAATAATATCAAAAATAAATTGTTAGGTAAACATTTTGATTTCCACTTGTGTTTTGCAAATATTTTTATTTTTAGTTTTTGAAATCTATCATTTGGTTTAATATCACCATCATATCGCCATACACTTAGAATGATTACTTTACTAAACTATTAAAAGATCCAATTATAATGGGGTTGTAATTCAAAATATAGAAGGAAGTATGCATATAATAATAATATGCAGCCATTATCTATGTTCTAGATGGTTATAAATACCATATTCATAGTGTGAACAAATTAAAAAACGTTAAAAATAATTTTATTCTCCGTATCACCAAATTCTTTATTAAATAAAATTCAATTAAAATATAAAGTCACTTAATTAGATTTTAAAACTATACCAACCTTTTTTGGCTCTTACATTTTTTGTTATTTTTATTTGTTCGTAAACTTTAAACCACTCAACATTAACGGAATAAAATTCTATTTTAAATTTAGAATTGATTAAAAATATTTTAGTATTTACCACATTTTCATTTATTTTCCATAAAATCACAACACTCAACAAATAAATTCAATCAAAATCCATACAAGAATTTAAACGGTTTTATTTAAAAATACAAAAAACACACAAAAAATTGATTGAATTTTTCTATGTTTATTTAACACACACCAAAAAAATGTGTTAAATTGAATTGTTGGCTTTTTGTTCACAATTCAAAAACAGAATAAAATCTCACTTTATTTAACTTTATGTTTTCATCGAAATAATAAACGAAAAATTCCAATTTTCAATTTGCTATTGATATCCAAATAATTGCCATAATTTTCATATTTTCTTTATACAAGTGAAAAATTAAATCAACCAAAAAAAAATTAAATTTTTCTCATATTTTTTTGTTAATTTTTTTCCATAAAAATCACATTATTCACTTTTTTCTATTTTTCCGTTAAGATCTTTGAAACACAAAAATACTAGAAAAGTAACAAACACAACTATAAAGCACAAACATTAAAAATTTTAGAAATTAATTTTTAAAAAAAATTTACTATCCGGAACCGTATTTTATAAATAGTTTGATTTTGATTTCGGTTGTTTTTTTCTAAAAGCTATAAAAGCTTGTGAAAATGAAAATCGAAAAACCCGTGTGATCACTAGTCTGTCACAACACTAACTGAAGACCGCCAAAATAAAAAAAGAACAACTTATGATTATTATTCTAGGTTCAAAATCAAAACAACAATAACACAAAAAGCTTTCTCCTTAATACTTTATTTAGAAACGAGGACGCATGTGCATTTTTAAATTCTATAAAACGGAAAGCTTTTCGTACCTTGTTTGAACGAACCTACTTTGAATTTTTAGTTTTATTCAATGCAAATTGGGAATTTTCATAAACTTTAAATGAGTTTAAGCTAGATTTTTCTAAAATGTTTGTTTGAATTTGAATTATTTAAAAGTTTTAATTGAGTTTTAATTTATTAACTTCATGTAAAGCTTTTGAATATTTTAAATGTGCCTTGCGCATCCAGAACTCTTTATTTAAAAGAAAACGAGAAGAAAGTGTGATCTAAACTTTATGCAAATATGCAGGATTTTAAAAATCAGTGCAGTATGAACAAAATTTGTTATTGTTGTAAATGTTGTCAAAAATTCATTTGATTTCATTTTCGACTTATACTTATGTCGCTTGATTGCACGTATTTAAACAAGGAGCTACATGATAATAAATTTGAATATGGAGAACACAATCATAAATTTTCGAAACAAAAACATTTGTTTCCTGAGTTCAAATGCCACACGTGGTTCAAAATAAAACTATTAAATTTATTTAAAGAAACACTGATTGTACAGAGTGTTGGGGTAGTGTTATGTACAACTAACTTATATAAAATACATCTTTGTAACTACAAAAACGATTTCATTTAACTTCATTTTTACTGGGAAGTGCAAACAGTTTGTTCGAAATATTTCCTCCGTTATTATGGTTAGAATTTATTTAACTGGGATGCATGATTCGTCACTTACGGTCAATTATCTTGCACACTATCGTAATAAATAGCCCGAATAGCACGAGTCTTAATTGACCTCTACTGACTTGAAAATTTCTCCTCTTAACTGTTTCTGTTTTCTGAATAACATATATTACTAATTAAAGGTTTACAATTTAGAAATTATCTGAACATGAAAATTAAATAATGGGTCCTCTGTGGCTGAATGTGTAACACACTAATGATTTGAGGTGTCTCTGATGAGTGTGAATTCGAAACATACAAAAAAACTTCTAAAAGAGTTTTTCTAAAAGACAATGAAAAATGGTTTCCAACTGCAAAATTTAAGTAATTTCCAATATTTACTAAAGCTTCATCGCTCACAAAAACCCCTTCAAATTATTTATATTTTTTATTTTACGATTTTAGGTGAATTATATTTTGACAAACTCCATTTCAGAATTTTTAAAATAAATAAATAGACAAACAAAACAGGTTAAATTATACCTGTGGAGATCAGCCGTTGTAGAATGTTAGAAATGATAGACACTAAGCTGCAATAATAACTAATAAATCGGATAATCAAATAAAAAAAAATTCGAAGTGATGAAACTTCACTTTGTAGGTTGCTACCTAAAGAACGGTTGACTGTTGCTTGATAAGGGAGATAAAACAACGAAGGACCGAAGGAAAAAATTTTCCTCAGCTACCCAGACTCATAACTTACTTTCCCGATTATACAAAGGAAACAACGAAAAAAATTCTAGGGCGAGTTGGTTCCCACAGCAAGGCAGTAGGCCAAAACAATGAGTTGGGCTTAAGCATCTTGTTAAAATTTTGTGTTTATTCCTGAGAGCATGCTCTAAAGTTGCAAATGCAGACTAAAGGGATTGTTTGTGGTGATTCAGCTGTCCAAGAAAACCAATTGAATTATTCAAATCTCCAGGCGATGATGGTAAATCTGTTTCTGCAAAAGAATCTGTAAATCTGAGATCAGAAAAAAGAAAGCTGCAACCTTACTTACTTACGTTTGACAAGAAACAACCATCATGTTCATACCCAAACCAGGCACGAAACGAACGAAAACAACTTACTATCGCCGTTGCTAATGATAGTGGCTAATGTAAACTGAAAAACTCTGACAGCGTCAGTGTAGGCTATGGCAACGATATAGTAATCTAGTCATGATAAAAAGAACGTTCGACTTTGCTGTCATCCAACCTGACACCTTACGCCGAATTAGTGCAACAAGAGTAGGATATCTGCCAACCCGTATAAAACAAGTATTGTTTCTTAACTAACAGGAAGAGCTTCAATCTTCACACACCTGCAAATGGCGAATAGAAACAAACAATCAAGGAAATTAAGTACTTGGAAGTGGTCATGAATAGTAATATATCTAGGACAAAGCAAACATGGCTTTCTTTACCCGCAGATTCTGGTATAGGAAAACCTAGGGCCTAAAACAAAACAAATATTTGCTCAAATAGTGCTCAAAACAAGACAAAGACTTTTATGCCTCATTGCAAAGAAGATTTATTTCACAAAAACATGAGCAATAGAAAACCTACTAAAATTCTCTACCTTGCACCTAGATATTCGATAAGTATCAACATCAAGCACTGACAGACAGCCTCTCTTAGAAATACTTAAATCTGATGATCTAACTAGGATCTTAAGATTCTTTCTAAAATGGAGAACCAAATAGATACCAACCCCGTTTCAGAATATATTAAAAAATAACCGACCTAGACAGACAATTTGTTACGAAGCAGTTGTGTCTGACATAACTCCACTCCACCCGCATTTACCGATTCGATATTTTCGATATGATTTCTTATCGACTTGTTTTCTCCATGATATACAATCACTTCAATGGTTATTTCTTTTTA
Organism: Diogma glabrata; assembly: GCA_963693315.1. Classification (NCBI taxonomy): domain Eukaryota; kingdom Metazoa; phylum Arthropoda; class Insecta; order Diptera; family Cylindrotomidae; genus Diogma; species Diogma glabrata. The sequence continues at coordinate 373,756,440 of OY856187.1, read as the reverse complement.
TTGTGTAGAATCTAAACAATATTGTGCATCTGACAAGAACAGGGGCCCTATTTCCTAACACATAAATGTTATTTTGGACATTATTGTAAAGTTTGTATTGCATAACATTAAACGGTAGCGGTAAAAATTTTATGAAAAACGAATTTCACAATATTGTCTAAATTAAATTTAGAAAATATTGTGAAATTCTTTTTCCGAAAAATCGTTACCGTAACCGTTTAATGTTATGCCATACAAACTTCGTAATATTGTCAAAATTCACATTTATGGGTTCGGGAATAGGGCCTCAGTTGACAAGAACTCAACAGTTCAAAATCACAATTTTGTTTTATGTTTTGTGTGTTGACTTTTTTATACAAATTTCATCGATTACGCCAAAAATTAATTTAAAATGCAAAAACAAGTCTTTAATAATATTAAATAATTATATTTTTATATATACATATAATTAAGAAATATTTATTTATTATTATTTTATATATTGTTAATATATATTAAAAGCAGTGAGTGTGTGTGTGTGTGTGTGTGTGTGTGTGTGTGTGTGTGTGTGTGTGTGTGTGTGTGTGTGTGTGTGTGTGTGTGTGTGTGTGTGTGTGTGTGTGTGTGTGTGTGTGTGTGTGTGTGTGTGTGTGTGTGTGTGTGTGTGTGTGTGTGTGTGTGTGTGTGTGTGTGTGTGTGTGTGTGTGTGTGTGTGTGTGTGTGTGTGTGTGTGTGTGTGTGTGTGTGTGTGTGTGTGTGTGTGTGTGTGTGTGTGTGTGTGTGTGTGTGTGTGTGTGTGTGTGTGTGTGTGTGTGTGTGTGTGTGTGTGTGTGTGTGTGTGTGTGTGTGTGTGTGTGTGTGTGTGTGTGTGTGTGTGTGTGTGTGTGTGTGTGTGTGTGTGTGTGTGTGTGTGTGTGTGTGTGTGTGTGTGTGTGTGTGTGTGTGTGTGTGTGTGTGTGTGTGTGTGTGTGTGTGTGTGTGTGTGTGTGTGTGTGTGTGTGTGTGTGTGTGTGTGTGTGTGTGTGTGTGTGTGTGTGTGTGTGTGTGTGTGTGTGTGTGTGTGTGTGTGTGTGTGTGTGTGTGTGTGTGTGTGTGTGTGTGTGTGTGTGTGTGTGTGTGTGTGTGTGTGTGTGTGTGTGTGTGTGTGTGTGTGTGTGTGTGTGTGTGTGTGTGTGTGTGTGTGTGTGTGTGTGTGTGTGTGTGTGTGTGTGTGTGTGTGTGTGTGTGTGTGTGTGTGTGTGTGTGTGTGTGTGTGTGTGTGTGTGTGTGTGTGTGTGTGTGTGTGTGTGTGACAGTCTTGGTTCCTCCGTTTTTAGGGGTCGTCAGAGTTCATGGTCCTTACTTATTTAAATCGGTTCTCTGGTTAGTGTTGTTTTCGTGCAATTTTGTGTTTGTACTTGACTGGGGCAATACAATCTTGAGTCCACAAGACACTGGGGCAATACAATCTTAAATCCTAGTGTTTCCGATAGCGCTTGCGCTATCAGGATCAGTGTTAATTACAAATTCACTGTCACAATAGGGAAATAACGGTATTGAGAGCTGTTTACAATCGCTACCACACAACGACAGGGTCTGATATACGGATGGCTTGCAAACAAACGAAGGCATGGAGGTAGAGGTGTTTGATAAAACAAAACGCAGGTCTACACTGACGGTAGTACTAGACAACTCTGCAACCGAATTTCAAGCCAAAATTTTCACAATACAATACGGTGTTATTTTGTGTGCTGACAAATTAACATAAACACAGATATATACATTATTTTTAACAGTCAGGTAGTTCCATGAGGTTTGAAATCAACCCGCCTTGACTCAAAGCTACTATGATAATGCTATCAAAATCTACAAAATATTGTGAGAACCAACGTGTCACGTTTATGTGGATACCTGGTTTATGAAATAGCAAACTCTAGGGCAAAGAAAGATGACAGTACAAATATTATTGGTTCAGAACCGTCCCTTCAATCGTTCGCATAAATGCGGCATCGAAGGTTTAGAACAGTAACAAAACCGACAAGTACTGAGAAGCAGGGAAGCTCTTCGACCGTCTTAAAATATATATCTGCCCTCTTAGAATATACAAGTATATATAAAATATATATTTTTATATTCTAGGCAAGCTACCCGTTTTTTCTTAAAAACAATTGATCTAAAATTAGAGCCTATGCGCCTCTGAACATGATACGATTCTGCAAATAGGAGCAGAAACAATGCAGCATATTATCTGAACTGTTCTGATCTTACATGCAGAGAAATTAAGCTTGACCAATGCTGGCTAGCGCTACCTACAAGCACAAACCATAACTCGGCTCGAGATCGTCAACTACGTTCAGTGACTCACATTGGATCACATAGCACATCCTCAAGTCACATCAATGTCATCTACTGTATAACAACAGTAGGGTAAGGTACAATACATCTTTGGGTCGCAATACTACTCGACCTAACAACTCGAGTAGCTCGGTTCCACGACCCACCCCTTTATAAAAAAAAATATGACAAGGAACTGATCAGTTTTTTAGCTATATTAAACCAACTGGTGAAACCTTTCCATGGACCTGTTTGTTTTAAGCTGCAATAACTTTATGCTCTGATAACGGTTTTGTTTATAACTTAGTGTATGAACTTTTGACAAGTTTCAAAATAATTATGTCAACCCTTTCCCATATGTCAACCCTTTCCCAACCTATCGCTTTCTTCACTTCACAAATTCTTGTTATTGGATTAAATAACAAGAATTTGTAACCAAAGTCTTTGTATATGGAACAATTATTTTAATGTGACTTTGATGATCTGGATACGCACGATCCGTTTGTTTTAAACTTTAATAGTTTCAAACTTTGATTTTAATTTTGATCAAACATGGTGTATTTTTTGAAAAGCATAAAACCATTCTGTATTCCAAATTTCGGTTTTCGTTTTTAACAATATTATCTTGTTACGTTTACTTAAATAATGTTAGGTAGGCATATTTTCAGAACAGAATATTTCTAGAAAAGTTCGTTTCATCAGTCTTGCCTATTTTTTCTCTTTATGTATATCTAGATGAACAACTTCATTTCACACGATTTCAATTACGTTATATTTGACCTTTTATAGAAAAAGAAAAAACTTCACCACGATTTGAAAAGTAATAAATTGACTTCTTCTACGACATCTTTAACATCTAATTTATTAGCTTTACCAAAAATAGCCAAAACATAATATGTATTTATATCTTTTTCTAGTTTATGTAAAAGACCTTGTCCCTAAAATCATACATTTCGTTTCAAAAACTGGGTTAAGTCAACCCAACTAATAATTAAAACAAACTGCAAAAAGGAATACGTTATGTACGCCAAATATCGGAAATTATGGAAATGGTTTAAGATAAGCATCATAACTGAAATGAAATCCTTAACAAGAAACAAACAAAAATAAACAAGAAAAGATTAATTTTAATTATTTATAAGAAAAAAGTTGATGTGAAAACCGAATTTTTATTTTAACTCTTGAAAGAAAATTCAGGAAATTGCTTTTTACTTTTGTAAGACAGACTACATGGTTGAGATTTGTACATTTAAATTATTATGTAAATTTCATAAACAAAGAATAATTTATTTAGGCGAGCATAGCGTCTATCAACGAAAACGATAACTAGCATCTTACGATTGATACTAATGATAAGTAGTTATAGTCTTTAGATTTCATTCTGAATGTGAAATAAGATCAGATAAAATAAATGTCGTTCTAATGGGTTTGGGGCACCATACATTACACAATCAGAACAAATTTTGTTTTACATAATATGAGAAAGTTATATAAAATCAAATGAATATAAGAAAATGGAAAGTTGATTTGAATGACAACAATAACAAAATCAAATGTATAAGTTATTTTGTTCAGGAAAACAAAAAAAAACTGCCTGTCAATATTTTGTTCACCTTGCTCGTTAATGTTGAAGTAGATAAGTTTTTCCATTCCCTTATTTTTATTCAAAAGAAAAGAAATGAAAGTTAATCAAAAATTTGGTAAGCATAAAGGCAAGATAATAAAAGATAAAGAAGGATTCATAAATATGTATATTTAGACGTCAAGATTTTATATGTATCGGAGAAAAAAATGAAAATTTAAAAATTTTGTTGTGAATAACAATTTTGAATATGAATTTGAGGTTCTTGTGAGTTGCGATTATCTTAATATTTTGTATATTGAATATTCTAACAATTTGTTACGTTCCCATCTTATAAATTTTGTGGGAAAAAATATGATAAGAAACGGTTGCATTTAGTTTAAGAGCGGGGTCCAAAGTACTAGGTCCAAAGGTCCAAAGTAACACTCTTGTCAAACAAAATTTGAAATAAAAAATGATCATTTGGTAAATATTTTTATGTTTTGAATTATTTTTATGTCCTGATTTAATTTTAAAGGGTTCAAAACGTTTAAAGGGTCGATGGAACCCTTTAAAATATGGAAGTAACTATGGATCCTGAATATAATGATATAAACTATTACAACCGGAGTAGGGAATTATAAAAAATATTTCGAATTATTTGCATTCTATTGAAATAGATATTACACAATAGTACGACGGTACTTTACATCAACATCAAGTTGAGCGTTTCGGAAACTTATAATTACACTTAAAAATGTTCTCGTTGACATTATCATTATGGTTGAAACATTTTTAACCAGTGATATTACCAAGCTTATCAACATTAATTTTCATCATGCTCATCCGGGGGTAAATTGGCAAAACAATAATGAGGCTTGGTAGTCTATTAATGACCAAAAACATAGTTGTAATTGTTTGCCAGTCCCATAAATTCACATTCAGAACTCGTTTCCCAGATAAAATTTTGGGACCAAGGGTTTCAATTAAAATGCCTCAACATGCATTGGGACATTTTAATTGAAACCCTTGGTCCCAAACTTTTATCTGGGAAACGAGTTCTGAATGTGAATTTATGGGACTGACAAACAATTACAACTACGTTTTTGGTCATTAATAGACTACCAAGCCTCATTATTTTTTACCGTACCATATTAAAATATCACCCGAATATTATATGTGCAAAAACTTAATATGTATCCCACTTGACCACAAAGTTTCATCAACGGTTAACATATTTTATCCATTTAATGATAACTCTAAGCTAAGCAACCACAGATTTCTACTATCCCAGGATATTGATATAAAGACAACTAATAAAAAAGTCGGCAAATTAGCTATGCGCTTGTTTGCAATTTTGCCTTTGTCATACGACAAAATTTACGAAATAATTTGATTAGAATTAAAAAGAAACTTGTACTCGGAACAATCTAATTACGAACAGCCTTGGTTTGATACGAATTTGAATGAGCTTATTTCGAGACATTTTCTATAAATTAAAACCAAATTTTCGACTAACATATATGTCTCTCAAATGTTTGTTAGTTTCTAACCAGCGGCAAAAGAGCTTTAATATAAAGAATACATATAATGATTACACAAACCTTCTAAGAAATCTATAAAAAGCCGAGAAATCTATGGTCTTGTGTTTAAGAAATTTTTTATAATAATCACTACAAACTGGGGAATGTATTTCAATTAACTTAACAGTCAACAACATCTTATGTGGAAACCAACATATAATCGTAAATGAATTTAACGGCTTTTTTCAAAACATTGAGCAGGAATTTGCAAGTTCATATGGAGTGATTAACAATATAACTAGTGATACAATACGACTAGTGCAGTGACTAATAATACAACCGAGCTTCAAAATAAAATCCAATAAAATCCTAAATAGGACTGCAAAAGACTGACAATATTTCTGTTCAATTTATTAAGACAAATTAACATAAAATTTTACCTTTTGTAGTGAATAGTATAAACAAGTCTCTAGTGAATAGTCAATGCAAGTCTCTTGCGAGGGTTGTATAGGATCTTCCGAGAAACATGCCGGACCCTTGTAAGGGCTTGCATTTGATTTTTACATAGTTCACATGATTCCTTCAAGTATCAAATAGGAAAAAACGATATCCTGAATGATTAATTCAAGAATCTTGCATGATGCTTATACATCCTGCAAGATTATAAATTATAAATATTATGCTCAAAATATTTATTTTGTTATCAATATTACTTTGGTCTGAAAGACCTAAGTACTACATTCATGAGCAAAGCGAAATTCTTACCCTTACTTTTTTTGGCATTTCTCAACGTTTTAGGACCTACTGATTTTAAAAAAGCAAAAAAAAATATTGCGACGCTGATGCATAGGCTGACTTCACCACAGCTCTGGAAACATAGTGTTTTGGATATACAATGATCTATGTCCATCAAATACTTTAATTAAAAGCTAACTAATGTTATAGACTTCGTAGTTCTAATTATAAAAATATTAAAGAAAGCAGTAGTATCCCAACAAACATAAATTCTGTGGTACGAGAAAAAGTATAAAAAATATTTAACTGGAAGTGAAAAACCGGAAGCTAGGATGCAGAACTGTTGTGAACCGTACTTAATGTTTATGTACCAAGATTCATCCATTTCGATTATCAGGTACAGATGTCATTGAGCTTTCAAAAAAACAGGAGTATGGGACACCCCTCACTTTGTTCACTATCGCTCAAAAACTAACCAGTACTTTGCCATAAATATTTGCATCTTTTTTCAAAGTGACATCAAAATTCGTTCAAGAACGAATGCTGTGTGCTCCCAACAAACATTGAAAAAATGGTGAAACAGGAAACAGATGTTCGGGAGGACCCCCACCACTTATTCCAATATTGTCCAAAAACTAATAATTTCTTTGTTATTTAAATCTTCATCTGTTTTCAAAGTGTCATTAAAATAAATTAATGAATAAAGTCTGTATGCTCCCAACAAACTTTAAAAACAAAGTGTAAAAAGTCAGCATACGTATGGTAGACCCTCCGCCACTCTGTTCAATGTGTCCCAAAGATGATAACTTCTCACACTTCTCTTCTCACACTAATTAGAACCTTTTTCATAAGTTTTATCATAATCATTTCATTATTGTAGGCTGTAGTGTCCATAGACACTGAAAAAACATAAAAAAGTCGGACAAGTGCGAATAAAATTCGCTCGCCAAGGGTTCCGTGAATGTAAAAGAACACAATATCAAAAATAAATGACATAAAGTTATGTTGTAAAGTCTTTATATCGCCAGACTATGGACGCATAACAGAATAAATGTTTAATCGTAAACGTCTATAGTAAATGTCAATCACATTTACATTGATCAAAAATGTTACTTGAGGTTAAATCTTATCCATAGCTGTTTATGTTAGCTAAAGAAAGATTTAACCAGTATTTTAACGGTCTAAATTGGGAATATTTGTTCTATAAATCAGCGTCGAAATATAGGGTGGTATACATACACTTAAAATAACTTTTTTTTCATCAATAACTAAAAAACTGTGCATCGCAGAATTCTAAAAAATGTTGCAATGTTTCTTAAATTAAGTGCTCTTTCAAATGATACCCCACTCGTTTGGGTCAAAAAAAGTTTTTTTTTACCCCCCTTACACCCGTCCCCTAAACACACAGAAATATAATTATTTGAGAGTTCGCTATAATTTTGGTTCAAAATATAGCCAATTTCCTGTCTCTATGAATTTTTTCAATTTTTTCTGTCAATCAGTGTCGAAACGTAGGGGGGGGGAACGGTCAGGAGCTTGCACATTTTTTAGAATAACTCAAAAACGGTGTACCGGAAAATTCTAAAAAAAATTGCAATGATTTGGAAATTTGGTGTTCTTTCAAATGACACCCCACTCGCTTGGGTCAAAAAAAGTTTTTTTTTACCCTCTTTACACCCGTCCTCTAAACACACAGAAATATAATTATTTGAGAGTTCGCTATAATTTTCGTTCAAAATATAGAAAATTTCCTGTCTCTATGAATTTTTTCAATTTTTTTTGTCAATCGGTGTCGAAACGTAGGGGGGGGGAACGGTCTGGAATGTGCACATTTCTTAGAATAACTCAAAAACGGTGTACCGCAAAATTCTAAAAAAAATTGCAACGTGTTGGAAATTTGGTGTTCTTTCAAATGACACCCCACTCGCTTGGGTCAAAAAAAGTTTTTTTTTACCCCCTTTACACCCATCCCCTAAATAAACAAAAATATAATTATTTGAGAGTTCGCTATAATTTTCGTTCAAAATATAGCCAATTTCCTGTCTCTATGAATTTTTTCAATTTTTTCTGTCAATCAGTGTCGAAACGTAGGGGGGGGAACGGTCTGGAATTTGCACGTTTTTTAGAATAACTCAAAAACTGTGTACCGGAAAATTCTAAAAAAAACTGCAATGTTTTGGAAATTTGCTGCTCTTTCAAATGATACCCCACTCGCTTGGGTAAAAAAAAGTTTTTTTTTACCCCCTTTACACCCATCCCCTAAATAAACACAAATATAATTATTTGAGAGTTCGCTATAATTTTCGTTCAAAATATAGCAAATTTCCTGTCTCTATGAATTTTTTCAATTTTTTCTGTCAATCAGTGTCGAAACGTAGGGGGGGGAACGGTCTGGAATTTGCACATTTTTTAGAATAACTCAAAAACTGTGTACCGCAAAATTCTAAAAAAAATTGCAAAGTGTCTGAAATTTGGTCTTCTTTCAAATGACACCCCACTCGCTTGGGTCAAAAAAGTTTTTTTTCACCCTTCCCCACCCCAATCCCTTAAAAACGCAAAAATATATTTATTTGAGGGTTCGCTATATTTTTCGTTCAGAGTTTATCAAACTTCCTGTCTCTGTGAATTTTTTCAAATTTTTCTGTTAATTAGGCTCGAAATGCAAGGGGGGGGACCAACTTTTTGTGTCACTTTATTGATAATAATTCAAAAACCATGCATTGCAAAATTCTAAAAAAAATGGCAATATTTCTAAAATCAAGTGCTCTTTCAAATGACACCCCACATGACCTGGTTTTAAATGATGTTTTTACCCCTTAACATTCCCACCCCTTTAATAAATATAGTTATGAGTGTCTGCCACTTTTCTATATTTTTCATTAAAAACCTCCTCAATTTTCTATCATTCCAAATATATTTCAAGATTTTCGATGAAGTAGGGTCGGAGTTAATCGGGGCAATAAAACATCCCGAAAACGTCATTTTTCAAAATTATACAAAAAATGGTGAGGTGTAAAATTCCAAAATATATTTTTAAAAAATGCTGAAATGAAGCCCTTTCATATGATACCCTACTCGTCTCGCTAAAAAAATATATGTTTTCAAAGGCTTTACATCGTACCTCCTTAAAACAAACGAACACAACTTTATTTATTTTTTAACCCGCCATCTAGTGTGGATAGGTTAGTTTTATAAGCACCTCAAATTTTAAGTTCATCGGATTAATGGTTCACGAGATAATCGAAATAATGTGAAAAACACGTTGTACTCTCACCAATAGTGTTCCGTATAAAAAACGGAACCCTAAAAAGTACAAACAAAAAATTACCGGAAGTGAAAAACCGGAAGTTGGGATGCAGAACTGTTGTGAACCGTACTAAATACTCATGTACCAAGTTTCATTCAATTCGATTATCAGGTACAGATGCTATAGAGCTTTCAAAAAAAACATATGCTACAGGGACCCCACACCATTTTGTTCACTATCGCTCAAAAACTGATCAGTTCCTTACAATACATGTTTGCATCTTTTTCCAAACTGTCATCAAAATTCATTTACGAATGAATGTTTTATGCTCCCAACAAACATAAAAACATTGTGGAAAAAACCACCTGTTGAGTGGTGGACCCCCAAACCCTTCATCTAATGTACTTCAAAAGCTGATAAAATCTTTTTCATGTTACTTGAAAGCTTTTACCAACGTTTCAAGAAAATCGATCGGTAATTGTAAGCTACAGTAGGGATAAACACCTAGAAAAAAATTTTTTAACCGGAAGTTGGTATGCGGAAATATTGGAAACTGTACTAAAACCTTATATACTAAGTTTCAGTAAGATCATATTCCGGGATTAGAAGTAATTCAAGATTTAAATTTAGAGGTGTTCGGAAGACCCCCCGCCATTTTGTCTTAATTTGAAATGAATCCAGATCTTCCATTTTCAAGTGAACCTGTATCATTTGTCAAAGTTTCATCAAGATCCTATGCAGAAAGTACAAACAAAACGCACACACAGACGTACACCAAAATTTTTATTGGCTATTTAGATAGAGGATGGTCCAAAAAAAAGAAAAAACAAAATTTATTGTATGTAAGATTTTTTTTCACGATAGATTGCATTCATTACTTCACACAATTTAAAATTGTGGTGAAGTAAAAATTTAAAAAACTTCACAGTTATAAAAAATTTTGTAAGGATTGAACAAAAACAATTTTTTTCCAATTTTCGAAATCACAGTTTTAAACATTTCACCCAGTGAACATCATTTTCTGTCCACTTCGAACATTACAGAAGAAAAAATTTGAAAATCTTCACGGTTATAGGAAATGTTGTAAAGATTGAGTGATATTTGTAATGGTCGGCTATTGATATAAAATGTAATTTGGAGAGGTAGTGCAGATTTTGAAAAAAAATTATTTTTTTTGTGATTTTTTGTGTTAATGGTGAAATGTGAAAATTTTTCTAGTCCAAAACAATTTTTTTTTTGTAATTTCCGAAGACACCGTTTTTGATTTATTTGTGAAATTGCGTTTTCGAGAGGAACTAATCTCTAGAATATTATATACACGCGAAGGTTTCGTGTTCCGTGTTCTGCAAGTGAGTTTTATTCGCACTTGTCCGACTTTTTACTATAAGTTGCATATTCGTTTTGAAATTTAATTTATTATCAAACAAAAAACCCCGAAATATATTACATCACTCATGAATGCTCATCTCACATCTTTATTTGATCAAACGAAAACTCAGACATGGCCAAAGCTTTCGTTTTGTTAACATTTAATTTAAGTTTGTCATATATCAACCATTTTTCAAGACTGCAAAGATCTTGATTTAATTTATTTTGAAGATTTATTTACATAATTATGACGAGAAATTTAAATTAAAGTAATTAAAAGTAATCCGCAAATAGATTTATATTCGAATTTCTTAATGTAGTTAAAATATCATAATATTTGTTAAAGGAATTGCAGTGAAAGGTGCAAATAAAAACCCTGTCAGGTGCTTCTTTTGAAAGAGGTCTTAATTTAAGTAACATTGCAATATTTTTACTATTTTGCAGTATACAGTTTTTTAAATTTTCTCAAAAAAGTGCAATTTTAAGTATGCACCTCCACCCTCCTTTAATTCAAAACTAGATTAATAGAATAATTTGAACAAAATCACAGAGCCAGAGCCAAATTTTTAACTAAAGATGTAACGAAGTATCAAATAGTTATATTTCTGTGTTTAAAGGAGATAGGAGTGAAGGGAAAGATGAACAAAACTTTTGTGACCGAAATGAGTAGGCTGTTATTTGGGCGATCATTTTTTGTTTACAGTTTTGTAGTCCACAGTTTATGAATTATTTACAAACATGACAATTTAAGTACTGCAGCCAAATTCTGTAATTGTGAAGCGGTGAAGTGATAAGTTTTTTAATGAAAAGAAACGAAGAAATTTTTATCACTTCACCGCTTCACAGTTACAGAATTTGGCTGCAGATGCCCCCATAGATGCCGAACTAGAATTGACGGAAAAATTTAAAAAAAATTCGTAGAGACAAGAGACAAAAAGTACAATTTGAACTATGTCACTCCACTCTATCAAAGTTTAGAAAAAGATAGATCTAAAAGAATTTGTTTGTATTATTTTGATCAATTACTTCGGTCTAAAAGACCTAAGTATTACATTCATGAGCTACAAGTGAAATACCCCCACTTTTTTTACATTTCTCGATGTTTTAGGACCTACTGATTCTAGCAACAAAAAAAATGAATGTCTGTCTGCCGGCCGGCCGTCACAACCTACGAAATCTAGAAAACCGCTAGACGGATTTCAAAACTTTTTTTTTAAAAAATAGGTTTATTCAATGAAAAGAGCCGAAAGGACGATGTGTTCGATAACTGTACCGGAAGTGTGTCAAAAAAATCGTTAAGTGAGTCAAAACAAGGAAATATGCAGTCTTTTGTTTAAAAAACGTTCATTTTAAGTGATAATGAGTAGGGACAAAGAATGCAGAGAAATCTTGATGGCCGGGATTGGTATGTGATACCAAAAACTAGATTATTGCATTATAAGTTGGTCAAAAAAATGTTGTCAAGAGTGTCAAAAGAATGATTTTTATTTACTTTTTTACCCAATTTCTTGGAAAAAATAAAATTAATTATTTGTTTGACATGAAATTTTATTATTACATATTATATAGACAATTATGGCATTATAAGTTTGTCAAAAAAATATTGTCATGTGTGTCAAAAGAAAGATTTTTATTTATTTTTTACCCAATTTTTTGGAAAAAAATAAAATTAATTATTTCTATGATATGAAATTTTATTATTATTATAGAGAATTATAAGTTTGTCAAAACAATAATGTCAAGTGTGTCAAAAAATGATTTCATTTATTTTTTTAGCCAATTTTTTGGAAAAAAAATTTAGTTTTTTTTAATGGAATGTAAATGACGCAAATGGAATGGAAATTTTTTAATTTGTTATAGTTTTTGAAATATTTTTGCAATTTTGAAAAAAGTTTGTATTTTTGATTTTGTAATAATTTTTGCAATATTTTAGAATTTTAAAAAATTTTGTATTTTTGATTTTATTATAATTTTTGGAATTTTGAAAAAAGTTTCAATTTTTGATTTTGTAATAATTTTTGCAATATTTCTAGAATTTTGGAAAAAGTTTGAATTTTTAAGAATTTTTGGAATATTATTGGAATTTATAAAAAGTTTAAATATTTGATTTTATTCTAATTTTTGAAATATTTTTGGAATTTTGAAAAAAGTTTTAATATTTGATTTTGTTATAATTTTTGCAATATTTTTAGAATTTTGAAATAAAATAGAATTGTTTAATTTTATATATATTTTTAGAATTTTGAAAAAAAAATCAATTTTTGATTTTGTAAGAATTTTTGGAATATTTTTAGAATTTTTAAAAATTTTAAATTTTTAATTTTACAATAATTTTTGGAATTTTGAAAAAGGTTTGAATTTTTGACTTTGTAATAATTTTTGCAATATTTTTAGAATTCTGAAATAAAATAGAATTTTTGAATTTTACATATACATATTTTTAGAATTTTGAAAAAAGTTTCAATTTTTGATTTTGTAAGAATTTTTGGAATATTTTTAGAATTTTTAAAATTTTTTAATTTGGATTTTATTATAATTTTTGGAATTTTGAAAAAAGTTTCAATTTTTGATTTTGTAATAATTTTTGCAATATTCTTAGAATTTTGGAAAAAGTTTGAATTTTTAAGAATTTTTGGAATATTATTGGAATTTAGAAAAAGTTTAACTATTTGATTTTATTCTAATTTTTGGAATTTTGAGTTTCAATTTTCGATTTTGTTATAATTTTTGCAATATTTTTAGAATTTTTGAAAAAAATTTTAATCTGTGGTTTTGTAATAATTTTTGGAATATTTTTAGAATTTTGAAAAAAGTTTGATTTTATTTAATTTTTACAATATTTTTAGAATTTTGAAAGAAATATGAATTAGTGATTTTGTAATATGTTCTCGAATCGCTAAATGGAGAGGCTTTTGAGTAGTTTGCTGGGTGTATCATCTCTACACTAAATTATGTTAATTTATGATCTGTTATAACTTTTCGGTTACGTATTGATGTTTCGTGTTAGTTTTGTAATAAATTTCTAAACAGAGATAAAAAATACTTGTACTTTAACAAAGAGTTATGTTTGATATACATCGCTGCCCAAAACTAAAAACTATGTCCTCAAAGCCTTTTGCCAAAAGCTATATCAAAATCCTTAACCCAGACCGAAGTCTTGATACCTCAGAGCTGTGATTTTTCAGCCCCTCCATATTTTTTACTTATTTTCTGTTAATTATGAGTAAAAAATCAGTTTTATATGGCTATAATCTGGCAATATAAAAACTTTACAACACAACTTTATGTCAAGCATTTTTAATATTTTGTTCTTTTACGTTAACGGAACCATCGGTTCACATGTTTTAAAAATAGGCTACTAAATTGCATAAACTAATGAGCCCATTACTAGCAGCAAAATTTTCATCATATTGTCTATTCCACATTCCAGATTGGTATTGACTATCGTTTTTCCATTACTTCAATTGTTCATAAAAGTAGAGGAAGCAAATCATCAGAAGATAATTTTGTTTATTTGGATTTTTATTTATGGCTATGTATATTGTATATAAACCGTTAGTACCGTTAGTAATGTAAACACTGGTTCATTTACTGCCGCTAGTTCAAACTCTTAGATACCAAAACTTAAGACATTTCTAAAAGCTTCTAATGGTGATGTTATTGTCGCACTTACTAATGAATGCAATAAATAGAATTTCATATTAGTAAATTTTCTCGACTTTTAACATTACATTTAAACATTGGTAGACACTCCAAATTCCGGCTTAGTCAAAGTTTGAAGAAATTTGCCGCTGATGTCGGTTGAGTATATTTTCAATGGACACGTTTTAGTTCACGCCGGCGCTGATGATAAAATAAATGTCAGCATAAAGAACATAATTTATCCCTCTATAGTTAGATTTATTTTCAACTGAACCCGGACCACATACCAAAGTTTCATCAAGATTCCCTGCGTTGGTCACAAACCCACCCACAGACTTACCGACACTGTTTTTAGTGATTAAGATTTAGAGTTGTCTAATAAATCAAAAGATAAAATCAAATTTGACGTATGCCCCGTTTTTTTTCGATTAATTGCATTACTTGACACAATTTTGAGTTGTGATTAAGTAAAAATATAACGCCAAACAGAGGTGGGGAAGTATAAATAAATATTAAAATAAAATTATTACATTTCAATTGAAATTTGGTTGAAAGCTTATTTAAAGTATTAACAATCGTCTTTCATATAACAACGTTAATCGTGACCTGAGTCCATCTATAAATTGAAAATCTATAATTGCAAAATTCAGTAGTTCAATCGCGTGTTCGATTGGTTATACATTTTGAAAACATTCCAAACATTAAATAACTTAATATTTTAAAACCTTGTTTTAAACCTCTACTTAAAAATAATTTCACAATAAATATTCGTTTTATTCATTCCAAACATAAGCATACGAGTATTAAACCAAACACATTTGATATTTTCCTATTTTCATTTACAAAATTTTGTGAGAAAATTCATTTTATGTTGAGTTTACAATTTTAATGCTTAATGTAGTCCTTGAACTAAAGAAGAGAACTAAGAAGCCGAAATAATAAAAATAAATAGTGGTTCATGATGGTAAATTGATATTGATTTTTTTTTTAATTTAAATCAAGACGGTTTTCTTTTTACAATTTTTCTGTTGTGAGAATCATGGCTGTTAACAAACATTTTCTTAGAATTTATGATTAAAACTATTCCGCGACACCATTTTTTTACTCCTCTTTATTAAATTATTTACGATTTGAATGTTTACGTCTGATGGACTAAGCTTTTAATAAATATTCCCATATGTTCATTTCATCTAATCATACTTGGCACACATATGAAATGAATTCATATATTTATAATTTTTGTTGAAAAAAAATTCTGCAATCACATCTAATTCAACATGACAAAGCACACATTAAACCTAAAAATTTCGAATTATCATGGAGAAAATATAACAGAAGAAAAAACCGAAAATCTGATGACAATCTTAAAAAATTGTATTGAAAGAGGTGATGATGTAACTTAAAGAATGTCAACGCACAAAAAACTAATAAGAAGTAGAAGAAATTAAATAGCGTTTTCGAGATTACATTTCATTTTTATAATCAAAATTGTTTTTTGTTTACTGTTTGTGTGTTAAAGCAGTTAAAAGAATAATAAGAAATTTTTTTGCGAAGCTTTTATCAAATTAATTCATTTCAATTTACATCTTAATTTCAATTTTAAATTAAATTCGTTTTATTTGTATTTTTTTTCTTTAACTGTCCAATTTAATTTGTACTTTTGTAAATAGATTAAATGTACAAAAAACGTTGTTATATTATTTTTCTTTATTCTTGCTAATATACTTCAAATGTTTTTAATGATATTATTTTGAGATAACAATACCGTTAAAAGAATTATATTTATATTATAGAAGGTGTCAAGCAAAGATGGCCATAAAAAGTTATGTTTCATTATCTAAAGAATAAGAAAATATTTTATGTAGTTAACAATTGAGAATATCGTTAATCTTAAACAACCATGTCTATTGTTTCAATTTCATTATTTCTGAAATCCTTGGCTTAGTTTCACTAAAGAAATTGAATGTCATTGCAATCAATATAATTTTAGTATAGATTTCTAGAAAGATAATAACGTAATTAATTTTAAATATTTTCTAGTCATAGTCCCATTTATATGAAACTGTTTGGAGTACTACTTTTTTTTAACTTTTTGGGGATTCTTGTCTTGATAAAGGCAAAAGTCGACCAAAATTATAAATAATCGATCATTTCAAAAATTATAATTTGTGTCAATATAAAATTGGCCCCTGTCTTAGACTGTTTTATACAGTACTATTGTTATTCTTTTTGTGATGAGTATATTGGTTTGATCCATAGCAAAGTAGGCCGAGAACTACAAACAAACCACAAAAAGTAACATCATTCTTGTAGAAATAATTAGGTAATTGATTTTCATTCAAAAATTACTTACAAGTTTACTGCCATTTCGTTTTAAAGAATTGGGATTAAATTTTCATAGAAGGCTTGTGCAGAGAAAAATTTAAAAATTCACAAATCTAAAACTCGATTTTAGTGCTAGTAATTTTCTGTGCCAGTTACAATAAAAAGTGGTGTTTACTGCCACTCTACTAAAAGATATATAAAATTGTGTTAAAAATCGCTGAGTGAGATCAATATCCAAATTTACAGTATAAAATGTAACACTTAGCAATATAAAATAAATTATTCAAGGATCAATAAAATTCACTCGCCGAGGGTTTTGTAAATATAAACTAACACTATAAATAGCTCCATAAAACAACTTATTTTCTTATTTCAGTTTTTTTTTACTCTATATCAAAATCAAAAACAAAACATCCAAAGAAACTATCAATCAATTTAATATTTTTTATTAATTGTCCTGCCCCAATAATAAAAATTGGGCTTACATATTGAATACTTAGATAGAGAATATGAAAATTTCATTTACAATTGTATTTTGAAATCATGTGAGGGATATACTGAATACTAATACTACTAACTATTGAGCGTAAAAGTGACGGGCGTAAAAGTGATTCTCGTTTATAAAACATCCGGCATTCGGTTCGATCAAGTTAATTATTAGTTCGTTATCAGATGCAGTATCAATTTAATTGTCATTCAAGACTGATCGATTTTACCAATTTTTATTACTAAAAATTAAATTATTTTTTGCTTCATTGTGATATTGATATTTGTTATTTTGTTTTTATCTATTTTTGAATGTAATGGATATTTAGGAAAATTGTTTAATAAATCGTTTGATGAATTAAATACACAAGCGTAAAATTTATTTATTCAGACGAAGTGATAACGAAACCGTTCTACCCACTTTTAATATACCCAATGGCTACGGTGGTAGCTTCATTTCTCGTCGTTACATGTTTAATGCAAATATTCATTAATCTAATGTAAATTAACAAGCAACCAAATAAATTAATGATATAGCTGAACTCCGGCATACAAATAATTATTGGCGTGTGGATAAATTTGATCAGACCATGAGGGATATACTCCAAACTGATAAGCCTAATTTAATTTTATGGACACCATCAACTGAACAATCTGTTATGTATCTGAAATATAATTGCAATACAGTTGGAGTGGGAGTTTCTTTATGACAATGTGGCTACGATGCTTAAAGTTTGGAGACAGGCTAGAGTGAGCTTTATTTTATTTATATATTTTTTAATATTATTATTTCATTGTCATTTATTTTGGTTTTTCTTTTGTTGAATCTTGTTATTACTTATCTTTGTTAATATAATATTTTTTTAAACTTATAAGAGGTCACCCAACCAAGTTTTACCTGTAACAAGAACCGGCATTTCTTCTATAATAGTCCAACGCAATAAATGGCGCCGAAACAGGGACAATCTTGTTATAAAATTGTATAACAATTTTTGGGTGAAACCTGGGGTGCACTGGTGTGTAAAATAATAATAGCATGATAATATGGGTTCATTGCTTAAAATTTGGAGACACGTTAGAATGAGCTTTTTTTATTCATATATTTTTTATTATTATTATTTTATTGTTATTACTTTGGTATTTCTTTAGTTGAATCTTGTTATTATTTCTTTTTGTTAATAAAAAGGTTAAAAGAAACCTCACAAACTAGGCATCGCTTGTAACAAGAACCGGCATAAAAGTACAATGCAACAACTTTACGTCGCACTTTTTTTGTGTCAAAAAGCTCTTTTTACTCTTCTCTACTTCCATACTCTAACATATACAAAAGCATAATTATTGAACACTTTTGTTAAAGTCTTCGTTGAAAATTTATCAAATTTTCTCTCACTGTTAGATTTTTCAAATTTGAAACCCTGACGGACGGCAGGGTTGGTGGCATATTTAAAATTTCGCTTTTTTAGCACTTTAAATCTGTGCAATACAGAATTATATTAAAATTGCAACATTACTTCTAAATTCCAAAATAAATGTTGTGCGAATGCTGAGTCCTTTGATATGATTCCCTAAATACACAATGTCAAATATATTTTCAAACAATCGAAAACAACCTAGTTTATTTTTTAGTCTGGCATTTCGTGTAGACAATTTAGTTTTAAATGTACCTCATATATTAATGTCCATTGAATTTAAAGTTCCCGAGTTAATCGCTATTATTAACAAACCACGTTTTGGTCTCTCACCACTCAACTGTAAAACCTAGGATACAACATTGAAACCTTTTCAAAAGCATGATGAAATTGAACAAACTGCAAATTTTAAGTATTAGAATAGTTACTGAAAACTTTAAAAGCCATACTTTGCATAGCATTATTATTGCAACGTTATCATAAAGACGGATTATCATAAAGAAAGAGGACTGATTTTAAAAAAGATTTATTTTGTTTTCTGGGTTTTCTGAAAAATACATTTACCATACATATATTCCACACCATCCATAATAAATACCGGATCAACTCCTAATTCAATTTTTTAAAATCGTTTATAAATTTTTTTAACTTTGTTTTCTTTTTCACAAAAAACGTAAAAATCAATTCATGTAGTATTGTAGTATTGTTATGAATAGTCGACTGCTATTGTTAGGAAAAAAATCTTAGTTATATTCTATAATAGGCTATAATAATAATAGACGAAACAACAAAGAACAAGGAAAAGGTATATGATCCGGTTTTTGTTTCCTTTCATTGATTTGATTTTTCTAATAATTTAAAATCAATAAAATTCAATGTAGTCTAACAAAAGAAAAGTGAAATTGTACATGGAGAGCTAGCTGGAAGGGTTTTTATTGTAAGAAAGCATAAAAACAAAGTGAGAAAAAAATATTGGAAACAATTTCGTTTAATTTGATCATTCCAGATGTATATTATTGATATTGATTATGTGTGGAATCATTGAAATGGAATTGTCAATCTTAGATCATCTTTAAGACTTTTTGAGGTTGACAGCTGGTATTATTTTTCGAAAACGATGAATATGTGAAACAAATTGTAAGTTATTAACATTTTTAGTCATCAAATCATTTGAGATCAATTTTACACAAGTTGTAAGAAGTTATTTGACTATAAAATTTTAGACAAATCTATTTTTGTCCAATTTAATCTTTTTATATATCAAATTTATTTGTATAGAAGTGACCTTCAAATCATTATTTTAGCTCAATAGATTGAACTAGCAAGCTGGTTATACTAAAGTTAAATTAATTTTAAGTAATTATGTTGAAATATTTAAACGACAGATTAGGTTTTTGCTCGTTCATTTATAAAATTACATGTCAGAAGAATAGCCAATTAGTTGGGCAAACTGGTAGAACATTTAAACAAAACTCAACAGAAACTTAGGAATATAATTAAATTTTAACAAAATTATTTTAATAACTTTAATTAAACGTTTTATTTAATATTTTCTTAAAACTTATTCAACAATTGTTGTTAGTATCAATACTACGCGGTTAAAAAAAAAGTGTATGAAGAACATGAAAAATAATGGATACTTTTTCATTGTTTAGGAAACATGTTTATTACAATGATAAAATATACGAGTTTGCACTAAGCTCAAAATAATATCAAAAATATGATTATGTTTATTAGTACTGTCGTTATATATTTTGTTCCAAATTTGCTAAATCTTTTATCATTGAAAATTAAATCAAATTTAAGCTGAGAAACAAGTTGGGATCGGATAGATGGCGCTGTAATCAGGATCTATGATCTTTGCAAAATTACTACAAAAAAACGTGTAATATATATGTTCGTTAAGTGCATACAAATTAAAAACAGATATAGTTATGCGGGAGAGCGGAACAAAACCTGTGATATATCTCTTAATATATTACTATGCTTTATAAATAGTCATTATATTCTTCATAAAAAAATTAAAATTGTCTAATTGCAATATTTGTAATATGAAATTTCACAGAAAATTTGCTTTATTTTATTTGAATTTAACTCAATGAAATTCTCTAAAATGTAATGGGATCATTAATCTTGAACAATAACATTTCAATTACAGTGAAAATTTTTTGCCTTAGTTTTATTTTAATTTAAACCAATAAAATTCTCTAAAATGTAATGACATCATTCAATTTCACCAATAAGATTTAAATTAGACTAAAAACAAATAGTTATACGTCTGGCCTACTGGGATTAAAAATTATCAGTTGTAATTTCCCAAGGACGGTGATAATTCGAAATAATTTTTTGCCAAAAATTTCGAAAGCAAGTATGGGCCGTAGGCCGAGGGCTTTTATCAATACCAATTGCTTGAGGAATTTTTCAAAAAATTATGAGAATTTATCAACGAACGAGGGGAATTCGTTTAGAAAATGTTGCCATTTTTCATTTATTTATATATTTTTTATAAATTATACGTTGACATACTTTGATAACAGTGAATTATTTCAACATTAGAATGTTAATTTTTAATATCCCAGTAGACCAGACGTATAAATATTTTTATTAGTATAATTCAAATTTTATTGGTGAAATTGAATGATGTCATTACATTTTAGAGAATTTCATTGGTTTAAATTAAAATAAAACTAAGACAAAAAATTTTCAAATAAATTTTGTAATAATTAACTGACATCGCAGTAGGTCAACGTATAATTCATAAAAAATATATAAAGAAATGAAAAATTTTCTAAACAAATTCCCCTCGTTTTGATAAATTCTCATAATTTTTTGAAAAATTCCTCAAGCAAGTGGTATTGATAATAGCCTCTAAAACATCATTCAATTTCACCAATAACATTTGAATTATACTAATAACAAATATTCATACGTCTGGCATACTGGGATATTAAAAATTATCAGTCTAATTTTGAAATAATTAACTGATACCACAGTAGGACAACGTATAATTCACAAAAAAATATAAGAAGAAATGAAAAATGGCAAAAAAATTTCTAAACGAATTCCCCTCGTTCGTTGATAAATTCTCATAATTTTTGGAAAATTCTTCAAGCAAGTTGTCCAGTGTTAGCAAGTGGTAAAAGTCCTCGGCCTACGGCCTCGTGCTTTTATCAATATACTTGCTTTCGAAATTTTTAGCAAAAATTATTTCGAATTATCACCGCCCTTGGGAAATTGCAACTGATAATTTCCCAAGTGTAATTATCACGAATATTTTTTTTTTCGAGCAGTGATAAGAAACGTGATCTACACAGGTGAAAAAGTCGAAATTTGAGCTTGACTATTTTTGATTTTCCTGAAACTTGACTTGTAAGTAGTATGGACAAAATAAAAAATACAACTTATTTTAAAATTTTTTTAAAGTGCTTAGTTTGAGCATAGGGGGCACCCCCAACATGCATGAAAAATGAAAATTCTGTCAATCCGATGTAACTTTGCAATTAAATTGCTCAAGATGGATATACCGATTTCATCAAACTTTTTTTTGTTTGATAGGTAATTAGTTAATCGTTTGAAAAAAATTAATTAATTCTTTTGTATTTAATTTTAAAATTAAAACATTAAATAAATTTTTTTAAAGATAGCGCTAAGTCGAAGGTCAATTAAATTTTAATTTATTTTTTGTTTTTAAACAGTTCCATCTTTACTCTAAAATATTCCAAATTGACAATGGGGCGTTAACTCGTGTTCTTTAGATTTTTAATTTTAAAGATTTTCCGACTAAAAAGTCTAATTTTTTCAAACAACTTCCATTAACAAAAAATTTAAACTTCAATTAAATTTTAATTTTTTTTTAAATAGTTCTGTTCTTACTTTAAAACATATCAAATTTGCAGAAGAGGCGTTAATTCGTGTTCTTGAGATATTTAATTTTAAAGATTTTTAGTCCGACTAAAATTCGAGTTTTAGAATCATTATCATTTGAAATTTAGAATCATTTAATCATTCAAAATTTAGAATCATTTAGAATCATTTTTTTGAACTTCAGTGGTTAAAATTTTTTGTTTATAAAAATTGTTTGAAAAAATAATGAACAATTAGAATTTTAGTCGGGCTAAAAATCTTTAAAATTAAATATCTCAAGAACACGAATTAACGACTCTTCGTCAACGAAGGAATATTTTGGAATATTTTAGAATAAAGATAGAATTGTTTAAAAAAATAAATTAAATTCCAATTGATCTTCGACCATAGAGCGCCATCTTAAAAAAGATTTTTTAATATTTTTATTTAAAAATTAACTATAAAAACAATAATTTAGTTTTTTTTCAAACGACTAACTAATCATCTATCAAACAAAAAAAAGTTTGATGAAATCGGTATAGCCGTTCTTGAGCAATTTAATTTCAAATTTACATCGGATTGGCAGAATTTTCATTTTTCATGCATGTTGGAGTGCCACCTATCCTCAAACTATGCTACTTGAACTGCAAGTCTCAAGGCCCTCCAATAAAAAAAAAATCCTCAAACTATGCACATTAAAAAAATTGTAAAATAAGTCGTATTTTTTATTTTCTTCATATTACTTATATGCCAAGTTTCAGGAAAATCTAAAATAGTCAAGTTCACAAATCGTTCTAGAACTTCTAAAATATTTAAATATGTTTTTAAACAATTTAACACAGATGGTAAAATTAGATGTACAGATTAGAATACTATTTAACTAGAAGTTTTGTTAAATAAATAATTTTCCGTTACAGTTTTTTACAACAAATAAAAGTGGGTGGCGTAGTCAATATAGAAAGGAAATAAATATGTAGAAAATGTACTTAATTCAAGTATTTTAAGGTACTATAAATTACATATAATACAAAATGTGATGTAATACGTTCAATACGCTGACTGCGCCAGCCACTTTTATTTTTTGTAAAAAACTATTTATCTTCTAGTTAAATAGTATTCTAGTCTGTACATCTAATTTTGCCATCTGTGTTTAAATTGTTTAAAAACATATTTAATTATTTATTTCCTTATTACAGTTTGAAATCAAACATAGTTAGTAATAAAAGATTTAACGTTTGAACATAAGTTTTTAGTTCGTTTTCAATAAAAGTGTGTTTTTCAAAATTTTTTTTTTTTAAATATCGTAAGATATCAAGTCTGGAAGTTAAGTTTCATAATAATAAAATAAAACAAGGGACTTTGAATACTACACATGCGTGCAAAAATTGAAATAGAAATATGCTTTACATGTAAATGCGATTTTTGTAGTCCCCTACAAGCAAACACAAAAGCACCAATCCATTGAAACCATATTCAACGGTAAAAGAAATGTTGTGACCTTAATAAAACATAAATATTTTTAATTTGTCTGACAAACAAATTCACCCTCAATCTTATTCACTCAAAAAATTTCGATTATCATTCGCATTATGGCGTACCAAAATAAATTTATCTTTTATTATTATCCAAATAATTTGACTTTAAAACAAACAAAATTATGGCTTCAATTAAAAAGCTCCCACTCAGTAGCACTTTATAAAGTAAATAAAACAAAAATTAATATTAAATTGTTTCTAAGGATATAATAATAAAAACAGCAAATCATGACACATAATTTTCGTTTAAAAGAAATTAATCAAAACAAATAATAAAAAATCCTCTTTCAAATGACCAAACAACCCAGAAAAATAATATAAATTAAAACGTTTTCATTTAGAATTTAGATGTTTTGCCCTTTTCATTATTACTATAATATAATAACAGAATGTAACCGGGATTAATTGGGGGGTGAATTTAATGACTAGGATAGCAGTCTTGTAATGAAATGATTAATTTATACATATAAATAGCATGAAGGACAAAATAAGTATGTACATCCTTTTGATTGTTTGAATGCATTAGTTAAAAATATAATGCATATGTTTATAATAAAAATATATTTTGCATTATAATACAACAATAGAATATTATGTAAATTGCTTTTACTATCAACAATTTTTTGGCAACCCTCAGACATTGAAATGCTTTTATTTTATATATTGCATCTTCGATTGAATTTTATTTTATAAATTATTACCGTTGTTGTTATGTAGTAAAATTAAAAGTTTTAGAATAAAAATTTGTTTTCTTAAAATATGTCATTTTTAGCTGTCCACAGATTTTGTTTGTGAAAAAGTTTTAGAAAAACGTAACATATCGTGCAAGAAAAACTATTTTTTTGCCAATCTTTAAATGTTTTTCCTTAAAATTCAGTACTACTACAGGAGCCTATCTTATCTTATCTTATCTTATTCTTATATATATATATATATATATATATATATATATATATATATATATATATATATATATATATATATATATATATATATATATATATATATATATATATATATATATATATATATATATATATATATATATATATATATATATATATATATATATATAAAAATCACGTGTCACGATGTTTGTCCGCGATGAACTCCGCAACAACGTAACCAATCTTAATGAAATTTTGTACAATGTGTGTATGATGGTCCAGCTTGAGAGATAGGATAGTTATTATCTTGATTAAATGCCTAAATATTTTTAATTACGAATCAAATGTTAAATATGGATGGTTCATATGCCAACTTTCAGATGGCAGCGTAAATCAATTTATTCAATTGATAGTAAACTTCAACTTCGTATAAAGCCATTATTAGACTATCAAATATGTTTTTGTAAAGAAAGTTTTGTTTTATTTGATAATAAACGAAAAGCATATTATGCTAAGTCAAATACGTTACCAAAGAAATTATTGATAAGTTTTTGCACGATCAGGCGATTTTGCATGTTTGCTGATTCGTAAATAAACATAGTAAGTTTCGTTTACAAATCACTGGTCAGTAAGTAATTACTTACCGATCATGCAGCCGGTAATTAATTACTTACAAGGGAGACCTCAGAGTGTGAATAAAAACGATTATTAGTTAAATAACTGTGCACGTCTATTCACTAGCTTCAAATTTAAATAACATTCATTTAAAAATATTGCAATTAAAAGATTTAAAAGCAATTAATTTTGAAAATATATTCGATGGAATTAAGTTTTGCAACAAGAAAACCTATAGAATTATGATGAAACGCAAAGCTTACTATTTTGAAATGACATTTTAAAAAATTTTCTTTAAAACATTCAAACTTGAATTTTGTGAATGAATTTTATTATTTAGATAATTTTAATTGAATTTTTATTAATCGTGCAAAAAATGTAATAAGCATTTTGGGCATTAAGAGTATTACCGATTTCGGATATATTAGAGATCTCGACTTCGTCTCGATCTCAAAACATAAGTATATCCTCAATCGGTAAAACACTCTTACTGCCCTTAATACTTAAATAACTATTGTGGAGGTTATATATTAATTATAGAAGTGTTAAAAAGTATCGAAACCTGTAAAAAATTTATTGTATTGGTTTTTATAAAGTTTGAATAAAAATAAGAGTAAAAATTAAAGAAAACAATAATTTAAATTTAATTATTTATTATTTTAAATTTTTCATTGATCTTCAATGTTAATTTACAAAAATCAATATCAAATTGAAAAATATTCTTATTTGTATTGCTAATTAAAATATAACGATTAGAGGTAAAAAAAGTTGTCATCAAAACTGGATGAAAATCTAGGTAGCGAAGTCTTTTTTACAACGTTTGCACTCTCCAATTTCATGTCATATTTTGTTTATTGACCAATATATTTGATAGTGTGATATACGCCTCATAAGTTTGGGTTAGCCAATAGATGGTGCCGTTTTTGTATTTAAAATGTTGTTTTTAACGTTGAAGTTTGTGCAAATACACTACGATTTGCTTTTTCAAATTGTCGTGTATTATTTTTTCATAGGTGATTGGTGATAATTATTAATTATTGGTTTTTTATTTAAATATCGGCTTATGCGCGTAGTTTGCTTTGATCATTATTAATTATTGGTTTTTTGTTCAAATATCGGTTTATGCGCGTAGTTTGCTTTGATCAATGTTTTATAGTAATAATTAAAGAATTCAATAACGAATTAAATATATACTCACGCAGGAAGAATTGTAAAATTAAAAATTTTTGATCTATGGGTGTGACTACCCCGCGTACTTAGATTCCTGCTATTTGCATATGAGTTAACTTGAGTTATCGTATACCACTGGCAATAGCAGTGAGATATCACTAGCCAAAGTGATATCTTAGGGATGTTGGCGGATGAACTTTTTTCAATCAACGAGAGCACCCTTAGTCTTAGTTATAGAATATTCTACACGCTATTTTTTTTAAAATAAAATGTGTTGGGTAGTACGAATTACAATGTGAGCAACAACAACTCATGACAACCTTTGAAGAATAAGGTCCACAAGAACATGCGTTTTAAGGTGTTGATGGACGCAAATTTTTTATTTTTTTATATTTTTTTAAAAAATTAACTTTTTCGTTTGCTTGAAGAAATTAGCTTCTATATAACTATTAAATATGCCGGGTTTAATCCTTCAGTAAAGCCATGTTTACATGATCTTGGTTTATGCTTCTAGCACTATAAGGATAATGGTAACCCAATTTAGCTTTGTTCCTACAAATTTGAAAAAAAAAAAGAAGTTTATTTTTATTTCCTCCATTTTATCATGAAATATTGCCCTAGGTCGTTTATTATTATGTGAAAGGATTTATTATTTAGTTTTCCATTTTTTAAAATGAATATAAAAACCAAAAAATAAGAAATTTGCGTCCATCATCTTAAAAAACATGATAGTGTGGAACCTAGGTCTTAAAGGGTTTTATGTGTTGTTGTGAGACATATTATAATTCCCAGTACACAACACATTTTATTAAAAAAATATTTCAAATATTTTGAAATAGCACAAATCTTTTTAAAAATTTTTGGTGAAAAAGATGATGAACAATGTCATTGTTCAGATGATCAACAATTGTATTAAATGGTTCGTTGTTTCAAATGCTTCAGTCAAATCGAACACGGCTGTTATCAGAACGAGTTTTCTTGAATTTCCTTTCTTATGAGATACCGACAATATGCGACAGGTATAATGTTAAATAAACAAAAGTTTTACACTATTTAGTGTAAAATAAATTAAGTTTTGAGAGATTTTTAGAGTGATTAAGCTTAAAGTAATTATTTTAATTCACATGAATTTTGCAATTTTAAAGCATTTTTTATTTTCGCTCAGAAAAACTTCTTTAAAACAGTTTTTGTGTTTTTCGTGTCGGGAACAAATACAATTTACAATTTTATAATCACAAATGAAGAATTCAATTCAAATAAATATGAGATAATGAAGTTTCAATTTAGAAATTATCTGAACATGAAAATTAAAATATGTTTTATTGTTGTTTCATCCACTGTGGAGTCTGTAAGATGGCTTTGAACTATGATGTCTCTGATGAGTGTGAGTTCAATCCCGACGACAATAATTACTAATTATCGGGAATAATACTTTCAATAATTACTTTGAGCAATAATTGCTCACAAAATCGCCCAAAAATTAATATTCCATTAACATATATGCCAATATATTGACCGTGTGTAAGATATTAGTTTCGCATTGATTTGCTACAATCAATAATGACTTTAAAAAGACTTAGGATGTTGACTAAATAGAGATATTTCTCATCCTATGAATTCACATCCTATGAATTCTAATACAAAAACATCTAAATAATTTTGATTTTTTTGGCATCACTTCTTCTATACCTTCATCGAATATACTGTCGCTACTCTTACTGCCCTTGCTGATCATAAAATCACATAACGATCAAAATTTTTTGCAACGTTTTTAGTAACCTACCACAGGTAAAGAAAGCGTATATTAAACCGCATGAGCACTGTGAAAATTTGTGAATCCATTTTTGTTCCGTATGTTCTAATGTTCTATATAGAGACAGACCTGAAAACGTATTTGATCGCGTATTTTTTTATATATCCTTTGTTGTATGTATAACACTATTTTTTTTATATTTTACTGATCAACTATAGTGCTGATCCTTTTACATTCATATTTAAAAAAAATAGATCATTTCTCATTACAACTCTTTGAAATTATTGCTACTACGTCAACAAAATGTATACACACAAACTTTATTTATAGGCGTAGCAAAGCACGCCGGGTCCCGCTAGTAGTTTATAATGCAATCAAGTTATAGTTATTGATTTTGTGAGCTGAAACATTATGAAACGTTGTTTATCTTACAATTTTGTGAGAATATACAGGCAAAAAAATCACATTTAAGTAGTGAAGACTAAAGATCATATAAACTATATGCATGTGAGTTGAATAACGAATTCAATTTTCAAGTTTTTGAACTTGACGCTGATAGATTTACTTCACCACCAGCTCTGAAAATATATAGTGAGGATATATCTGTTTA
The DNA here is from genome assembly GCA_963693315.1 of Diogma glabrata. NCBI lineage: Eukaryota > Metazoa > Arthropoda > Insecta > Diptera > Cylindrotomidae > Diogma > Diogma glabrata. Next base: position 373,727,439 of record OY856187.1, on the reverse strand, counting down.
ATACTTGAATTGATGGCTAGCTATTGATATAGATTTTGGTTGGTTAAAATTTTAGAAAAAAATATTAAAATAAAAATACAACTAAAAGATTTTTTTTCATGAACAAATTACTTTGTACTAAAAAATCACTTCATAACTGAAGACCGTTAAAGACCATCTTAACTGAAGACCGTTAAAGCAAAATTATTGGTTACATTACATATTAATCTTATATATAAAGTTTCAACAAATTTGAGTATTTGCAATATTAAGAGTTATTGAAGGTCCATACAAACGTTCCAGAGACTCTTACCCCATTTTGTTCAATTTTTAAATGTAGATATTTTTGCTATCCTATATAAAAAATTGAATAAGGTTGGTAATGAACAAAAGTGGGACCCTGATGATGGAATCATAATTAGAAACATCCGAATAGTCGTGTGCCTCGAGAGGATTTCAACTAGTTTCAGTCTATCAGTTCATGTCTCTTCAACCCATTACAAATGTTGAATTGCACGCAAAAATTTCAACAGAAAACGGACTCAAATGAGCGAAGAAAAGGGACTCTGACGGCCCACACCCCATTATTTGTCATTTATTCAAACCTCCACACTTCCTTAAAACTAACCAACCATAGTGACTATAATCTAAGTTTATGAAAAAAAATTTTGCTCCAGAAATGTTACACCTAACCAGGCGATTTGTTGAGTAAAAGCAATATAATAAAACAAATCAATCGTTGCGCCAAAGGTATAGGAAATTGTTGAATTATAATAATAATATAAATCAATTGTTGCTCAAAATGTACAACTGATTGAACAATCTATTTATAAATACGTAAGCACTTTTTTTGTGGTACCATTTAAAATTATTTGCCCCCGAAAAATTGGAACAATATATATCGTTGGAAATGTCTTGAGCAGTATATGTGCCGAAACACATTTTTTATTAAATTTGGTGAGTGATGTGAGAAAAAAGAAGAAACTATGAAGGTGCGTTTTTGGTAGTTTTAATTATTTAGTTTGTTTTAGTTATTTTGTTGAGAGTTTATTTACAATGACCGAATTTCGGCCCTTAACCGCTCCCAGTAATAATAAAAATACTGTTACGTTTTTTTAACCTTCCTTCAAATTGGCGTAACCCACAATTCGATAAACGCAATTCCCAAATCTCTTCAGAGTTCGATCACTGACTAGTAAGCAAACACAACAGGTTTTATTAAGTATTCAACCCTTTAATTGTTTCACAACAACAGGAAACAATACAGCAAACAATATTCCTAGCTAGAATATTCTTTCAACATCTTCAGAAACTCCAACGGTTAATTGTAGAAATTTCCAGTAACACAATGTTCAAAATAATACACAGAATATTTCTACTCAATAAAACTTAAAACTTTATTCACAAAAACTAATTTAAAGATCACTTTTATAATTTTAACTTCACTATCGCAGGTTTTAAATAAAAACTAATTCTAATCTACAAGAGGCAATCCCTTATATACCATTCTGCAAAACCTCCAGACGATTCGTGGTCACTTTTTTAGAGACCTCGAGAAAACACTAGAATATTCGATGATTTTACGTCATGATGATTTGATTCATAAAGTAATTTTATGTTGTCCCAAGTTGTAAGAACAACAACACTATTCATTTCATTCATTTGTTGTTGCGTTTTGTTGTGATTTGATCGTCTAGATTTTTCTGTAATCGTCTAGATTTTTCTGTAATCGTAACAATACGATAACATAAATCAATCGTTGAGCCAATGTTACAGGTGATTGTTGAATAAGAATATTTCAATCATATAAATCAATCGTTGCGCCAAATGTTTAGTCGGTTGTTGAATAAGAGTATTAAATAATATAAATCTATCGTTGCGCCAAGTGTTTAAGCAATTGCTGAACAATCATAATAATAAAACAATAATAAAATAACGGACGGAACGAAAAAATTTAATGAAAAATACCAACGTTTAGAAATATTTTTGGAATTTTCAAAAAAGTTTCTATTTTTCATTTTGTAATAATTTTTGAAATATTTTTAGAATTTAATAAAAAAATTACATTTTTGATTTTATTATAATTTTTGGAATTTTGAAAAAAATTTGCATTTTTGATTTTGTTATAATTTTTGCAATATTTTAAAAATTTTAAACCTATTGAGCAATTCCACGTATAATCGCAACAGCATTTGTTCTAGCATGTGACCTGACCCCCTCCGATTTCGATAAAATTTCATATACAGATAGCCAATGACAAAATAGAAATACCGTTTCTTTCAAAAAATCAAATTTTGCTCTAGGGATGACACAGGGTGGCGGCAAAGTTTTAGGGGTTTGCGAAACATGAGTATCTTTGAATATCGATTGCTAACGACTGACTAAACCGATTAAAATCATTTATAGCTCATTGGAAAGGTAATTGATGGGACTTACTTAAAATTATTTAATAATTTTTTAAGAGTGTGTTAAACTTAAAAAAAAATCAAATATGGCGCTGTTTGGGGTACCCTCACTTTTACCACTTTTTTCCAGAAAAAAAAATGTTTAATTAGTTAGCAATCTAAAACGAAAGTTTTCCAAGTGTATAGTTTCTCGTTTTAAAAATAAAATTTTTACAAAATCTTCATTTCCGTTTTTTTTCAATTTTTTTTAACCAATGCAGTGAATCATCTATTTAACTCAGCCCACCGGAATTCTTGTTTTATAATAATTATTTAAAGGATACAAATTAAGTATTTGAGGATGAGAATGCTTTTTACATAATTTATCTTTTCATCCATTTATACCTGTCCGAAATTAATTTTAAAGGCATGGACAAATCAAGTACCGTACTTTGTTACGTGTTAATAATAATACCTGTCATAGAATGAGAGCGCAGTAATAAAAAGAATAGTCTTTAGATATATTTTGAGCGTATAGCATCATTACTAAATTCATTTTTTCAATCTCGTTAAAAAAATATTTGTGTTGTGTTAGCAAAGAAGCTTTAAAGTGTTTTAATAGTTAAAATAATTTTTTTTATACTTGGGAAACTTTCGTTTTAGATTACTAACTAATTAAACATTTTTTTTCTGGAAAAAAAGTGGTAAAAGTGAGGGTACCCCCAACAACGCCATCACACTTTTAAAAAATTATTTAACACACTTTTAAAAAATTATTAAAAAATTTTAAGTAATTTTTTTATAAGTCCTATCAATTACCTTTCCAATGAGCTACAAATGACTTAAATCGGTTTAGTCAATCGTTAGCAATCGATATTCAAAGATACTTATGTTTCGCAAACCCCTAAAACTTTGCCGCCACCCTGTGTCATCCCTAGAGCAAAGTTTAATTTTTTGGAAGAAACGGTATTTTTATTTTGTCATTGGCTACTGTATATGAAATTTTATCGAAATCAGAGGGGGTTAGGAACATCGATGTTGCGGTGACGTGGAATTGCTCAGGTTGAGTGTCATTTGAAAGAACACTTAATTTATGTAACATTCCATTTTACTTAAATTTTACACTACTCCAAAATAACTCCTAACTCAATAGTTTAAAAAAATTCACACCAATAGAAATTATTATAATTTTGAATGAATATTTCTGGTGTGTTTTCTGAGGCGCAGAGTTACAAAAACTTTGTTAACCCCGTTGATTGGAGTGATATTTGAAAGAGGGATGAATTTAAATAAAAACGCAATTTTTATATTCTGCTCCTTTTTTTTAAATGTTCAAAAATGTGCGTTTTAACTATGTTCTCCTCCACCCCCTTAAATTTCAAATTTGATTGACCAAAAAATTGAGAAAAATTCATAATTTTAAAATGTTCGATAAATTTTTAACGGAATGTCAAATGTTCATATGATTGTCTTAAAAGAATCCAGATTGACAAGCAGACAATTTTGGATCCACTTTATACTTGGCATACATGTAGGACATGTGAAATAAATAATACTTAAATAATAATCTAGGGCATAAGAAAGCGTTCGTTAATTTGAAGTCACAATTTTCAATAACCTACACTGAAAAATGGTCATATCATGGTGATTGCAAAGAGAAAAAAAATTTGTCTGCTTGTCAGTAATAATAATAATTATATTATTATTATTATTATAGCAAAGAGCACGTCAAGAAAACTCGGCCTCCTCAATAGAGGTAAAATATATTTCACTCCGTATCAATTACTCCACATGTATAAGTCCTTTATACGTATGGAGCATTGTTCTCAAGTTTGAGGTGCTACATCGGTTTCCATTCTGGCTCTTTTGAACTCTCAAAAGCTCACCATCTTAATTCCCTACCACATCGTTGCACTGTTGCTGATCTCGCTGTTTTTTATAAATATCGTCACTAATAGTACTCGGATGATATTAGATCCTTACATGCCTCAACCATATTCTTTAAACCGTTTCACTCGTCAATCGGTTTGCGCGAACAGTCAAATTGTTGAGATCATTTAAGTCATAGTGACAAAATGAAGAGGTTTTCTTTGTCCGTACATCGTACAAATGGAATCAATAGTCTCTGTGAATCTAAAGGAATCTATGTGTTAGTGTGACACATATTGTAATTCCTATAACACTTTTATTTAAAAAAAATTTACCAGAGGTTTTTGGTAGCTTAGTTGATTGTCCGGAAACTGCTAGTGGCGTTGTGCGATGTTGAGATAGAGATGAGGTTGTTTTCCAATTAAAAGATTTAACAATAATTAACAATATTGTAGTTAAGGAAAATATTAATTAAGGAAAAACAAAAACTATTAATAATAATGTAGTTAGCAAGAACTAAAACAATGAATAACTTAATGAAAAATAATGACAATAAGGGCGATGATACATGTAAAAGAAATATCTTTCAGACATAAAAAATTTCGCATTTAATTGGTTGAGGGGCGGTAACATTTTTTAAATTTCAAAAAAATATTTTTGACTGAAAGACAGAAAAAATATCTGTAAGATATAAAAACATAACCTAAAAAGATATTTTTTGCTTGAGAGTTAAAACTGATTAACTGAAAAATTGATTTTAAAAGTAAGTTTTACCAATAATCAATTACAATTAACTTAATTTGATCATTTAACTACAATTAAAATAATTTGTTTAATTATGCATGTAGATTTAGATTAAGCGATAATATAATCGCAACAAAAAAATTAAAATTTGGTCCAATGTGAAAATGCCTAAAACTATATGAATAAGTAAACAAATTATTTTAATTGTAATTAAATAATCAAATTAAGTTAATTGTAATTGATTATTGGTAAAACGGTAAATTGTAATTGATTGTTGGTAAAAGTTAATCAGTTTTAACTGTCAAGCAAAAAATATCTTTTTAGGTTATGTTTTTATATCTTACAGATATTTTTTCTGTCTTTCAGTCAAAAATATTTTTTTGAAATTTAAAAAATGTTATCGCCCCTCAACCAATTAAATGCGAAATTTTTTATGTCTGAAAGATATTTCTTTTACATGTATCATCGCCCTAATATTTAAAAGTTTTTATTTCAATCATCGTGTTTCCAGGCAACTTTTCTTTTTCAAATACAGAAGTTTAAGCATTTTGAATTACGGTTTTTACACCGATAGGAACAAACATAAATGTACAACAAAACACAGTGCATAAGTAAATTTTAAATGGAATTGAAAGTTATACCACAAAATAAAATCATAAACGAAGAATTTAATGTGGAACCATACATAAAATTCCATTCCAAGTAACACTAGTTTACAAGAAAAATCTCCCGAAATAAAACCCAACTTTTCTTATAGATTTGGACCTCCTGAACACGAATATCATATTCATTTTTTTTGGTTAGCTCTTGTTTTTGATATATTCACGAAAAACCAAATTTTTTGGTGATCAAAAATGTTGTTTCGGTTTTTGGGTCTCATATTTTACAAAACAAACAAATTAAATATATTAATAAAACAAGTGCATAGTAAATATGCCAACAAACATTTTGAGTTATATTTTGTAAAAATCCGTTAAGGATTCTGGAAGTTACAGTCGAAAAAAGTTGAAAAAATACGAAAAATTCACGTTTTTTGTAAATTTTTCCATTTTCAACACCATAAATTTTGAACAAATAAAGACACTAATTTTTTTTAATTTCTTGGAGCCTATAGTAGCTTCAATTTTCTTTCTTTTAAGGTAAAAGATACGTATATTGGTGCGGTTTGCATCAAGTTATTCAAGTTTTCCCAAAAAAAGTCAAAACTCAAAATTTGGAAAAAGTAGTTTTTTACTTAATTTATTGTGCCATAAATAATAATTTTAAATGTTCAGTCGTTCTCAAACATCAGTTAAGAATTATTTTAAAATAGTAAAGAATAATTTCCATTTTTGTTTTCGAAGCTGGGAATTGGATCGATATGAGACGTATATAGAAAAATATAAACAAAAGATAATGAATTGTGAGGAGAGGCAAAACATCATAACATCAGAACTATTTAAGTTAGTTCAAGCATCATAAAGTTAAGCCCCTATTTATGTCTATTAATACCTGTAAGGTTTGTTTCTTTTCTGTTTTTGGTTTTTTGATGATGCAAATTTTTTCTATCACCGCCCACCTTGTGTTACTCCTTGCGTTTATGATCATTTTAAGTTTAATTTAAGAAAGCAATTACTTCTCCTTTTTAATAGTTTTTCGGTTTTGCCAACTTTTGTTTAATTAGTTTAATTTCTTTTTAAGTAGATAGTTCTCGTATGATTAGTTGCAAATATAATCTCTCTGAGGATAAATTTAATTCCAAACATTCAAGTGAAAATATTAATTAAAAACGAAAAAATATTACAAATATAAATTTTAAATAGTGTATTGTTTTTAAAAATCAATAAATCAATAGTGATAGGCAGCTATAAGCAAAGCAACATAAATTGTTAGTAAAGTGTAAGGTCAAGTTTATTTAAATGGCGTCGTCAAGAAGTTTCATGTGTAAAAGTAGCCCAAATTCATTTTGTTTTATTTGTGGAAGTAACATAATACATGCTGCTAAAAGAATCACCCCATTTATAAGAACTGCCTATCTTCATTACTAGCTGATATTTTCCAACTCCTAAAATAAATCCGCGGTGGGAGGAACTAGATCATCTCAAAAAACTTCACAAAATAATCTCAATTTCGAGAAAAACCATATAAAAATAAAATACACCTTTTGTTCAAAAAAGACATTTCATAATCAACTAACTGATATTTGTCAACTCCTAAAATAAGTTCGAGGTGTGAGGAGCTAGATCATGTTAAAAAACTTCACAAAAAAAATCTGAATTTCGAGAAAAATCATATCAAAATAAAATACAACTTTTGTAAAAAAAAGACATTTCATAATCAACTAACATATATTTTTCAACTCCTAAAATAAGTCCGATGTGGAAGGAGCTAGATCATGTCAAAAAATTTCACAAAAAAAATCTCAATTTCGAGAAAAATCATATACAAATAAAATACAACTTTTGTCAAAAAAGACATTTCATAATCAACTAACCGATATTTTCCAACTCCTAAAATAATCCCGAAGTAGGAGGAGCTAGATCTAATACGAAAACAACCTATATATAAATCAATTATGTTGTAGAGTTTAAATTATTCTTATAGTTAAATTTTTTTTCCAAATTTTGAGTTTTGACTTTCTTTGGGAAAGCTTGAATAACTTGGTGCAAACTGCACCAATATACGTATCTTTTACCTTAAAAGAAAGAAAATTGAAGCTACTATAGGCTCCAAGAAATTAAAAAAAATTAGTGTCTTTATTTGTTCAAAATTTATGGTGTTGAAAATGGAAAAATTTAAAAAAACGTGAATTTTTCGTGTTTTTTCAACTTTTTTCGGCTGTAACTTCCAGAATCCTTAACGGATTTTTACAAAACATAACTCAAAATATTTGTTGGCATATTTACTATGCATTTGTTTTATTAATATATTTAATTTGTTTGTTTTGTAAAATATGAGATCCAAAAACCGAAACAACATTTTTGATCACCGAAAAAATTGGTTTTTCGTGAATATCTCAAAAACAAGAGCTAACCAAAAAAAATGAATATGATATTCGTGTTCAGAAGGTCTAAATCCATAAGAAAAGTTGGGTTTTATTCAGGGAGACAAAAAAAGTTCAAAATTTGTAAACTAGTGTAATCAGCATTTTTTTATAAGGTCATAACCATTAAAAAAGTTTTGTGAAAATTCATTTATAAGTATAAACTGTGATCATACAGACATACATACAAATTTAAAAAATCTTCAATACAAAAAACTGTATAATTACGCCAAAAAATTAATTATACTAGGAATCCGTGGCTACTAGGAAAAGTGGCCGAAATTTGGCCAATGTAAATACAAATTGTAAATAGACCTCCCAACCAAATAGCTACAACACATTATTTCAGAGTTTAATTGATTGATATAGATTGATTTTGAATTTTTTCTGAAAAAATCGTCAAAAGTAAAAAAATGTATTTTTCTGCACATCTACTACTCAAGACCTATCCTACGATATACATATTGCCACACTTTTGATAGAGCAAATATTTTAAAATTGTACCGCAAACATATTGCTTACGTATTTATATATAGATAGATTCTTGTCTTATAGAATCCCACCAAATACTTGAAAATCGGAAAATAATACAATTTTTGAGTTCTCAGGAACTTATGCACTAGGTTTTAGCAAACAAACGACCTCATGACTCAATGTATTATGTAATCAGTTGTTTGAGAGATTAGTAAAATTTCACCTAAAGCTTATCTATTCGTTCTTGTCTAAAATCACACCATGTACCAAAGTTTTAACAAAATTAATAAAAAATGAACTATCAAGTTAAAGTATATGACAAAGAGTTTGTATAAATGTCAAAACGTTTATATAATTGTTAGCAACCATACTCAATTGGCTTCTAGTATGAATAAAATAGCAGTTAAATATTTCCTTGGCATTCTCTTATCTCTAACTTCAGTTCAACTACAAAAAATCGTTAAATTATTAAAAGTTTAGGATTTTAAATTCTTGTTTCAAGAAACTAAAATAAAAATAAAAATTCTATAAAAATGTATATCTATGTGCACAGGACAACAAAAACAACGAAATTAAGTTAGGTCAAGTAGTTGTAAACTTAAAATTAACAAAATAAATAAATATTTTGAACGAAGAACGAACGTAATCGTTAGTTTTTCTTGAAATTTAATTTTTTTTTCATTTTCAATTTAAACTTAGTTCTCTTTAAATCCCGAGAGTTACATAATTTGTTAATTATTTGTTTCTTTTTTATAGTTTTATTTTTAATTGGGTAAAGCAAAATTTTTCTTTTGTTCTTGGCTTCATCTTCTTATAGTGCTGTTGAAAAAGTGTTTATAAGAAATTTTATTGAAATTAGTTCGTTGAAAAATTAACATTGACAACATTTTGTTTGAGATGTAGATTTTAAAACAATTGTTCTGATACAGCTATTACTTCTAAAAGAGTAAATTATCACAAAAGCACGGATCTATCAAACGTGTTCGAGCTAGTTGATTATCAACCTACATAAGATTAACTGAGTATTTAGTAATGGTAGTTGGACCCAAAATCAATTGTTGAAATCAATATGACTCATTGAATCCTATTACATAAGATTTTCTATAAAATTATTGGTCTATAACACGTTCGCTATATTATACTACCTTTAACCTAAACTTTAAAATCCAATCAGAAAAAATACATTATATTTTTATTTAAACGATAATACCCCAACGTGACGTGTTCTCAAATTTGTATTACAAACCTTCATTTATTATTTTAAAACCGAAAAAAAAATTGCACAAAATACTCGACAGCAACACATTGAACCACTTAGACCAAATATTATACTTGTTTGCTGTTTTTATTAGAAATTCAATTTGATTCTGTTTTCTTGTCCGTTTTCGTTCTTTCAACCATAATCCCACTCCATATAACTTCATTTTTTTTTATTATTTACAATGAAATTTTCTAGCTTCGTTCCTTCTGTATATCTTTTGTTAGTGTTTTTCTTAAGGATAGTTAATATGCTGTTGAGGTAGCTGGTGGTTTGAAAAAATATTTGTTTGCTTAAATGAAAAGCTCACCACTGATATAGGATATACTTATTTTGTATGAAGAAGATAAAACTGAAAAGGTCATGGATGAGAAGAAAAATAATATAATATATAACGGTTGATTCGATCTTTTGTTGTGAACGAAGAAGAATACTAACATATTCTGGATTGAACATCGACAAAAAACTTATTTCTTCCGCAAAAAGTATTATTTACCGTTTCCTTTTTATGTGTCATACTCACTAATGAAATCATGTTTGTCTACATAACAAAATAATGATAAGAGATAAAGTAAATATTTTATTTTTTCTATTGTAGTTCACATCTAGGTTGAATATAGTTACCTCTCAAACGTATTGTAGTGAATTATATACTACATTTTTCTAATTTTTCGTAATGAAAATGAACTTTGTATATGGTTTCGGTGTATATTCTATCTGAAAAAATAGATTGACTGAGTATCATAACGCCAAGTTTATATTCCTTGGTGACTTTAATGTTCACAATACAGATTGGCTCATACACAGCTCTACTACTAACGATATAGGTAGACAGGCTGAGCTTTTTGCTATTTATCATAATTATACACATATTATAGACCAGCCTACGCGAGTGCCTGACATTCCTGGACAAAGTAGTAACTTACTTGATTTGTTCTTGACAAATGATACTTTCTTGGTACAATTTAAAGTATCAGATCCCTTAGGTGGTTTTTTTTTTTTTTTTTTTTTTATTTAAAACGGTTGTCCGTGGATTTAAACAATCCTTGGGGACTTTATAAATACATACATACATAGTGGATTAATTACATTTGATACTTATTTTTTTGTTTGTTTGCAATGCTAAAGTTAGTTATTGTGTGTACAATATAATAAATACAACAAATACTTATACTACTAAAAATTTTTTTTTTTTTTTTTTTTTTTATTTTTTTATTTTTTTTTTTTTTTTTGGCAAGGAAAAAGAAAAATGAAAAGAATAAATTTTACAAGAAAAAAAAATTACAAAGCTAATAATTATAATTAATAGTTATAGTTAACTAATCAATAGTTCAAGCCTATAGGTAGTTAATTGTTTTTTAAAACAGATTTTAGTAGACTCTTCTCTAATCTCCGGAGGTAGCTCATTATAATTTTTTATAGCTCCATATAGAGCAGAATGCGTTCCATGTCTTGATGAGTAGATTTTTATATTTTTTACACCACCATATTTCGAGTAACAATAGACGGTTGATTGAGGGTGACCTTGGTGTTTGAATGAATTAGGCAATTTATTATATTAAAGATAAGAGTTGACGATGCATTCTTGTAGACATCAGCAACAGGTAGGATCTTATTTTGCGTATGAATAAGTTTTGTTGCCATTAAAAATGGAAGATTGAATAAATTTTTTATTGCTCGGCTCTGAAGAATTTGTAACGGTTTGATACTCTCATTGTATGTGCTACCCCAAATAGCTATGCCATACATAATATATGGATGAAATAATGCAAAAAATATAGAACGTTTCGATTCAATTGGTAATTTATGGCTGATTTTTCTAAAGATGCCTGTTAGTGGTATTAGTTTCGACTTAATAAAATTAAGTTGATATTCCCATGTCAGTTCATAGTCGAGTATTACACCTAGGTGCTTGTGCGTCGCACTCCTATCAATAATCTGCTTATTATATTGGACATTAATATTAATAAATGGATTAACTTTGAATAGAATGTACTTGGTTTTCTTTATATTCAACGTTAGTTTATGTAGCGTCATCCAGGATAGTAAGACTTCCATATCAATGTTCATATATTTCTCCAAAGTGTTTAAATCGTTGCATTGATAAAGAATAGCAATATCATCAGCATACAAGAATAGCTTTCCATGCAGAGATAGTCGTTGTACAGTATCAATATAAATGTTAAACAAGGTAGGGCCCAAAATGCTTCCTTGAAAAATTCCATAAGCAGTTTTTTTAAGACTGCTTTGCAAACTCTGAACTTCGGTGTATTGATATCTTTCTAGTAAGTAGCTAGCAAACCATTTATACTCATTACCTCTCACACCCATTCCATACAGTATTTTTAACAATATATCCCGATCGACAGTATTAAATGCCTTTTGAAGGTCGACAAACATTACAGCAGTGATCATCTTAGAGTCAATTGCTTTTTGAACATCAGATATAAGATCAAATAAAGCAGGAATTGTACCAGAATTGCAACGAAAGCCATATTGCTCATCACCAATGAACTTGTGCTGCATCACAAACTCTATCAATTGATCATTCACCACATATTCCAGTATTTTTGCAGGAGTTGGTAAAATATTTAGTGGTCTGAAATTTATAACGTCACTCTTATCTCCTGACTTATAGATTGGCGTTACTTTTGTAATTTTCATTTCACTTGGCACAATACCCGATTTCATAGATTTATTGACAATATTTGTCAAAATATTAGATAATTTCCCGATATTATCCTTAAAATAACACATTTTCAAACTATCCGCCCCAGGAGTTGGCGAATTTTTCATTTTCTGTACTGCCCTAGCTATTTGTTCTTCCTTTATTGGTTTTAGTTTGAATATTTTGTTTGTTATTTTTGGGACAAAGAGTCGTACGTCGTGATTTTCAGCAAGTACATCACCTACAGTAGCATAATATTCGTTAAAGCTATTTAATTTTTTTATTTTATCTGCATCATTATTTACATTATTGATGAACATATTATCAGGCTTCTTATTATGTCCATTTATTACTTCTTTCAAAACATTCCATTTTTTTCTGATGTCTTTTGCTTCACAAAATCTATCATTATAATATTTTTTTTGTTTTAAAATCTTTAATTTGGTCACCTTTTCCCTCCATATATTATATTGTTCAATAACATACAAGTTGGCTCTATTCTTACGAAGTTTTGAAAACCAATATGATTTAATACTAATGCAATTCTTTAATTCATTGTCAATCCAAGGTGCATATAAGTTCTTGTTTTTGTTATTAACAGATGTTATTTGCTGTTTCTTTGCAACCGTAGATGTGTGTATTAATTTCTCCATTGACGAAATGAATGACGTATAGGTACTGTTTATATCATCCATCATGTTCACATTGAAGTTGTATTTAGCAATTTCATTATAGAGGTAATTTTTATTTACATATGTGTTAGAATTTGACTCGTGTTTGTTTATTCTCAGTGCATGTTTTAAAATAAATTCATAATAAATGACATCATGATCCAGACGATCATGTGGTATCTGACTAATAATTATTTGCTGATTAACAGAGTTGACAATACAATGATCTATACAACTATCTCTTCTTGTTGCTACGGTATTACATACATAGAACCCAGATGTTTTGATTAATTCCAAATAATTTTGCACGTCACGATCAGGATTTAAAATATTAAAATTCATATCACCTAAAATGATATTATTATAGCGATCATTTTTCAAGTATAGTGTATCTTCAAGTGAATTAAAGAATTCAATAATTTCTTGTCTATTTCTAGTCGGAGCTCTATAAATATTGGTTATAGTGACAGTGGATGTACTCAATTTATCTGATTGTATACAAATTTCAATAGTGACCATATTTGTGTGTTTGTTTGAAAAAATATTAATTGTTTTAAATTGAAGCAAATTATGAATTAAAAAACCAGCTCCTCCATATCCATCATTTCTACAAGAGAAAACACCAGTGTAGTTTTTTATATTAAAATATTTTATATTTTGCTCATTCAACCAAGTTTCTGTTATTGCTAAAATATCTATTCTTGAGGAAGTAGTAGATAAGAAAAATTCTATGTCATCCATTTTTGGTAAAACGCTTCTAGCATTAAAATAACATATTTTGAGACTTGTGCTATTATTAAATTTTATATCAGAAAAGGTGTTCATTAGCTTTGTAGTTACACTTGGTATTAAAGGTACATCAAAATTAATGTTATGTGTCCAAGAATTCATCTAAAGTGATTTTAGAATGAATTGTACTGACTGCAGAGTCAGCTGTTTTACGAACTTTTATTGTACCATTTTTAATCCAAGCATATTTAATTTTTCCTTTCTTCACTTCATCCCTTGCCAATTTGTAAATATAACTATAATAACTAGTAAGCTTTTCATTTATAAAAATCGTTGAAGAACTGCCTGTTGGCATTGTCTCCTTAAATTTTTTTTTGTTTTGCAAAATATTATTTTTTATGTTCATCGACCTCAGCTTCAATGTAATTTTGGTAGCATTGTTTAATTTAGACGGACTAGTATATACATTTTGAAGATCATTTACTGAGATATTGACATCAATTTTGCTTAAAAGATTCATGACCTTCTGTGAAGGAGTGACGTCAGCACCAACATTTATCCCATCAATTACAAGATATTTTTTCAATTTCTGTTGCTTGAGTTTTTCTATTTCTACCTCAGACTTAATTAATCTTTCTTGTAATTCAATATTCTGATTATTGAGTTTTATTTTATCATTTATGAGTGTTTGTACTGATTTATGCAAGTCATTAATAAGGTTAATTTTGACAGTTGATTGTTCTTGCCACAATATAATTTGATTTAATTTATCCAGTATAGCATTACCATCAAACTTACCATCTTTACCAACTGGACTTGTATTTCTCAATGTTTTACTGTGAGTAGCTTCATTATCCGAGTTAGCACTTGCTTCGCTTAAATTATCCATGGATTGAAAAATTTCAGCACGCGACCTGTCAAAATCTTCCTCACACGATTCACATCTCCGAATTGCTTCTTTAAGAGCCAATTTCTTGTAAAACTCAACTTCAACTCTTGCACAGCTTCTATGGAAGTACTTTCCACACACTCCATCACACTTTAAGTACTTGTGATTTTTATAATTTAAGTTTTTTTTGCACACAAAACACAAACTTTCAGCATTGTCAGCCATCTTTTTTTTTGTATTGATCATAATTTGATCTCCACTCAGTTAAATTTCAAAACTCCTAAAATTTTTAAAGCTATCCCCCGTCTGGCGTAGGACTATAAAACTGCGGATTGGTAGGGTTTACGAGCTTTTTTCAAATGGTTTTCATGGAAACATAATTGTCCTAATGATCAAGACCCAAACATAGCGGCTTTAAAATTTTCTAAAAGTGTTCTCGAGGGTATGCGCAGATACATTCCGAATAAATTGATCGTCCCTAAGACTGATCTTTGGTTTTCAAATAAATGCAAAAAAGCAAATAAAGTTAAGAAAAGGGCTTTTCGTAAATTTGATCTAAACAAAACTGATGAAAACCTTAGACAGTACCGAATTGAGAGAAATATTTGTAGGCGACTAATAGATACAGAAAAGAATCTCTTTAATAGGAAAAAGGCATCTAAATTTGCTGAACACCCAACTGGTTCACGCAATTTCCATAAAGCTGTTAAGGCTGTCAAAGGTAATTTTTGTAAGTCTTCTCTACCTCCTCTTATCGATAGTGATATGCCTGTCATTGACCCAAAAGAAAAAGCCAATCTTCTTGGATATCATTTCCCTAAAAATTCTACACTAAAAGAACCCAATTTCTTACCTAAACCAATTCCTAGAGCTTCTCATAAAATGATGCGTATAATTTTTCGTAAAAACATCATTCGGAAAATGCTTTTACAAATCAACGCTAACAAACCTTCTGGACCAGATCGTATTCCTCCGATTATTCTTAAAACATTTGCAAAATAGCAAGCACCGATACTCACTAAAATATTCTATTTGTCGTATAAGAAAGGCATCATTCTGGAAAATGGCAGCTGTACAACCAGCTTCAAAAAATGGCAGTAAAACTGATCCAACAAATTACAGACCTATTTCAATTTTGTCCGTTGTTGCAAAAATTTTTGAGAAATACATTAATTTTAATATAATGAGATTCTTCGAGTCCTCAAAATTGCTTAATGGAAGACAATATGGGTTCCGTAAAGGAAGGGCGACGGGAGATTTACTTTCTTTTGTCACTCATGTCTGGAATAAATCTTGAGAGCCATGGTGAAACTTTAGATGTTGCACTTGATATATCTAAAGCATTTGACAAAGTATGGTACAACAATCTTATTTTTAAATTAAGTTGCTATGGTTTGGACGACAAACTTATTACTTGGGTACAGAGCTTTATTTCTGAACGAAAATTTTGGGTCAATGTTGATGGTATATTATCAGATGTTTTTTCAACTAATGCAGGCGTTCCTGAGGGTTCTGCTTTATCACCAACTCTCTTTCTTATTTATATTCATGATTTGTTGAATTCAACTGTTAATCCTATTCATAGTTTTGCTGACGATAGCATACTTCATGCATCACATGAAATGTCTAATATAAATTCACTATTAGTGTTTAATAACTGTAGGTCAAATTTGATGAATTCCTTAAGCGATGATCTAACAATTATCATAGATTGGGGTTTGGCTAACAGTGTTGAATTTAATACAAGTAAAACACAGGTTTGCCATTTTTCTAGATTGTCCACACCTAATCCGTTTCCATTAAAGTTTGACTTTAAAGATTTTGTGGAGAAAGAATCTGTAAGACTTCTAGGAGTAGAAGTTGAAAAAAATATGAAATTAAATT
Organism: Diogma glabrata; assembly: GCA_963693315.1. NCBI lineage: Eukaryota > Metazoa > Arthropoda > Insecta > Diptera > Cylindrotomidae > Diogma > Diogma glabrata. The sequence continues at coordinate 373,710,868 of OY856187.1, read as the reverse complement.
CTCATATTTTAACCTAGCTATAAGAACGCTGTTCAAAAATTGGGCTTTTTGGGACGATGTCGTTAGTTTTTCAATAGTGAACAGCTTCTTTAATATATAAATCGTTTATACGTCTCTGTATGGAGTACTGTTCTCACATCTGGGGTGGAGCATATGTTAGTAGTTTAAAGTGTCTTGACTCTGTTCATCGTAGAGCTGTCAAAATGATTGGTAACTCAACTCATACTAATGAGCTTGATTTCTTGCAGCACAGAAGAAGTGTTGCTGATTTGGCAGATTTCTATATATATGTTATGGATGAACGAACTTCCAATGAGATCAAATCAATTTTACCTGAACTAGCAAACCTATCGCGTAACACCAGAGCAAATGTTGTAGCCCATCCTTTTACGGTTCATAAAAAGAGGTGCAGAACTGTTGCTTTTCAACGTGATTTTTTCAACAGAGTCTCTCATCTTTGGACCTTCATGGGTTTTCTCTGATAGCTTTAACCCTCAAAATTTTAACGTTAGGGTCCATAAATTTCTTAAAGAAACTGAATAAATTTTCAAAATTAATCCTAATCCCCAGTTGGGCATGGTATCTTCGGATATTCAGAGACGTTAATTTATCATTTATTATAATTAACTCTAAACATGCTTTACTTTGAATAAAAAAAAGATCCAGAACTTCTACTAATTTAAGACCGTACTATTTGTTTTAAAAAGCATTATTACAGTATTAATCATTTTTGATGCAAAACAAAAAAACAGCAGAACAAAGTATTTGAAGGTCTTGAGTAATTATTTTTCTACTGAAGTGAACTGTAAAATGTTTCACAACTACAGTTAGGACTTTTATTTAAAAATATAGGCATGGGCTTCATATTTCTAAACTCTCCAAAAAACTGGGTTCTGATCTATCAAAAACAAAACAAAATTAGTACAAAAACAGTCCATTGCAATCAGATCGTAGCTGGATAACTTTAAATTATAAATCAAAATTCAGTAAAAACCTAGTCTTTAGTGTTGATTCAGATTTCATGTTAAAATCAGCATATATCAGCATATCGGAAACTATTGAGTCTACAGAGACAGTTATAGTATAATATTGTAGCAAATTTAGTCTACTTTAAAACCGTCCTAAGAAAGTATAAAGAAAAAACTAGTGCTTTAGGGTTATAATCGCCAAAATTTGAAAAAATAATGATTTTTTCGCGGTTTTATCGATTTTTGACAAAGTTGCGTTCGGCGCTCGAGGTCACAAACTTGGATTATTCATTAGGCCAGCATCATAAACAAGTCTGCAAAAAATCAGAACTACCGGATTTGTCGCATACTACCTCATACACTCAGGCGACAAAGTTACTGGACTACAAAGAACGGTGTTGTGTAACTCTCATTTCAAATTTAGCATACAGTTTAGAGAAAAACTAAGTAAACGTGAAAAGGAAACCAGATCAGTCTTAAGACATCTACGTAAACTTAATACAGACAGACCTGGAGGATATCATATTTTCCAAAGAAGAAGTTAAGAATGCATTAAGGAAAATAAATAAATTAATTAATTAAACCATCAAAAGCTATATAGGACCTGATGGCATCTCAGCACTCATGCTGAAACATATTAGACCCAAAGGATTGAACTACTTCACTACTAGACTCAATACATCTATAGATACTCTCCAGATTCCAAACATCTGGAACACAGACAGAATTCGCTCCATTTTAAAACATGGAAAATCTGAAAAAAATGTAGAATCGTACAGACCAATCTTAATCCTCTCATCGGCCGCAAAACTGATTGAAGCACTTCTGCTCCCTCAACTGACTAAATTTTGCAACTTGGCGCTACACCAACATGGCTTCAGGAGAGCACATAGTACAACCACTGCGCTTCACAGAACACAAAACCGGATCAGTGATGATCTAAACCAAAAACAATCCTGTTCTAGAACAATTTTAGTTGCACTCGACCTATCAAAAGGATTCGACACAGTGTTGCACGCTGCACTACTGAATGATATCCTAAACACTCATTTGCCAGGTCTTATAAAGTGCTGGCTTTGCAACTACGTTAGAGGTAGACAACATACTCATTCCTACAGTAAAAAATCCGACACTGTTGGGATAACATTCGACCCACTGCTTAAATTTAATGCTCATACACAACAAGTGAACTCTAGACTGAGGAACAGGAATGATGCATTGAAATCACTAGCTGGTAGTTCATGGAGCAAGGATAAAAATACAATAATTACAACGTATAAAACAATAGGTCGACCTATTATAAACTTTTCTGCAGCCATATGGACACCCCAAGTGGCTGACACGCATTGGAAGCAGTTACAAACAGCACAAAACGCAGTTTTGGGAACCGCAACCGGTGTCATATTATAGCCTAAGGAGATCACCTGCACGAGGAATGTAACATACTGCCAGTCCATGAACATGATTAAATGCTCACCAAATCTATTGGCGTGGCACAAAGAGCAACATCCTTGTTATGAAACCTTATCAAAAACTGAACCACGTAGAGACATTAAGATGACAGCAAGATGCTTCCTGCATAAGATTAAAGACACCAAATAACAGGCAACATCGATGATGTTACTTATAGAAGGGTCTTAAAAACACTCCAAACTAAAGCTGTTGAAGACGTTATAAGGAACTACTTCACACCATCTTCACTTTTTCACACCATCTAAAATTAGACGTTTCAACAAACATAACGATTAATGTTTTTTTGAAAAAACTGTTTTCTATACAGGTGAATTTTCGTGTGAAAATGAGGTCACATTTTTGGTATAAAATCAAACGTAAAAATAAATATTTTGATTCCAAAAAAATACAGCCTATTAGAGACATAATAAGGTACACGTTTTCACCAAATTGTGTGAAAAAAAAAATTTTTTTGTGGGAGATAAACATTAGAAACGAAAAGACCTTTTTTTCTCGTTTTTTTCTATTTAAACGGCAAATTTTAGGTTATGTGAAAAAATAGCCGACGTAAAAGTTATAGACTTTTTTATTACCTACAATTTTTGCTTTAAACTTTTTTCGATAGAAGGTCTAGTTTCGCTGAAAATCGTTAAAAACCATTTTCTACCCTTAAAAGCTCACCCCATTTCACCACCGCAACTCGGAGCACCTTTAATTTTTGTTTCCCATCGTATGCGCAATATTTTCTTATTTATCCAATAGTTTTCATCCTGTTACTAATTTGTTCCTCAAAAAAAGTTATTGCCGTCTATTGCCGAAACATATTTTAATACTATTAACTATCGTTTTCTTTAAGAATCGGGCAGTCGCGGAAATTTTCAAATTTTTTTTTACAAATTTGGTATCAATCGATCTGGCTTGGCCGTCTCCCAAAAACTTTATGAGATTGGGGTGGTAGGTCCCACCCCCACCCCTCTACACCCTTTTTAAGTTTTAGTATATAAAAATCTATATAAAATATATGGGAAGAGATAAAAAAAAATTAATGGCACCATTATCTTTTATTCAGACCGGCGCAACTTTTGAGTTCAAAAGTTGGTTGGCACCCTCCCCCCCCCCAACCAACCCCGTGGGTGGGGTTGACACATTAAATGAGTAAAATATGTCATTTGGGGTATCGTTGGAATCAGAATTTTATAACAAATACAATCTCTTATATTGCTCCCTGATCGGCGACATAACCATTTTTACTCCCAAGGGGGTACCCTTATCGTAGAAAAAAATATTTTTTTGCATGTCATGTTTGGTGTCGATTTCACTATAATCAGGGATGCTGAGTTCAATGATGATGATAAAAATGGAGACCGGACTCGGGGTAGTCCAAAAAGAGGTGGAGGTTGGGGGGGTCGGTTGTAAAAAATATCGAAATTATCGTCATAATGAAAATTGGAATCGGACTTAGGGTAGTCCAATAATAGGTGGGGGTTGGGGTGGTCAGTTATACAAAGTATCGAAACTATTGTCATTAGTATCGATTTTTACATAATCGAGGATCTGAGTTCAATGGTGATGGTAAAAATGTTGACCGGACTCAGGGTAGCTCAATAAGGGGTGGGGTTGGGGGTCTGGTCATGAATAGTATCAAAATTATCGTCAATATTATTGATTTCAACATTTTTGAGGACGCGGAATCCAACAAAAACCAATATTTATTATGTATATTTGAACATTACCCCAATTTTAGACCCAAACCCTTATCCTCTAACTTCTTCCCTAGAGCCCAAATACTAATTTCAGCATCACCATTGAATTCAGTGCCCTTGATTTATCCAAAATCAATACTCATAATATATGTGAAAATTTTCGGGTTTCAGCCCCCAACTCCCAACCTTTAGTGACACTCTTATATTTTTTATCCCAATTTTAACATCACTGTTGGATTCAGCGTCCTCAAGTATGTTGAAACAACACTAATAACGACAATTTTGATACTATTCATGACCAGACCCCAACCCCACCCCTTATTGAACTACCCTGAATCCAGTCACCATTTTTATCATCACCATTGATCTCAGCAATTTTGATTATGTTAAAGTCGAAATAATGACGATTATTTTGATACTATTCATGACGAGACCCCCAACCCTCACCCCTTATTGAACTACCCTAAGCCCGGTCAACATTTTTACCATCACCATTGAACTCAGCATCCTCGATTATGTAAAAACCGATAATAATGACAATAATTTCGATACTTTGTATAACCGACCCCCCAATTATTGGACTACTCTGAGTCCGGCCCCAATTTTTATTATCATAATTGAACACAGCATCCTCGATTATGTTAATAATTGATAATGATGACGATAATTTTGATACTATTCATGACCAGACCCCCTTATTGAACTACCCTTAGTCCAGTCAATATTTTTACCATCACCATTGAACTCAGCATCCTCGATTATGTAAAAATCGATAATAATGACAATAATTACCATAATTACCAAATATTTTCAATATTTACCAAAATGCATATAGAAATTAACACCAATCAAACTAATTATTTACAAATTATAATAATAATTTAATAAACAAATAAGCAAAAATTAAATAATATAAGCCAAACTTAAATTAAAAATAAAACTGTAAAAAAAAAAAATAAAATAAAAAAAAAAATAAAATAAAAAAAAATAAAAATAAAAAAAAAATTAAAAAGGAGAAAAAAAACAAAAAAAAAACTCGACGATGCATGTTAAAATTAAAATGTTTACCGATGAGCACACTACGTGCTTTTGTAAACGATATATAATAAGATTAATAATTAACTTATAATATTATTGTAAATTCTTTGTTTTTCTTAATTTAATAAAGTTAACAAAAAAAAATTTCGATACTTTGTATAACCGACCCCCCAGCCCCCACCTATTATTGGACTACCCTGAGTCCGACCCCAATTTTTATTATGACGATAATTTCGATATTTTTCATAACCGACCCGAAATATTTGTAATAAAAAACTGAACAAAGAAACTTATGGTCTATTGCTTGGTAGTGGTTTTTTAAAACTACTTACACGATTGTAAATAATACAGTTTAAAGACCAGTTTTATGCTACAATCGTAAAAAAACATATCATAAACGATAAAACAAAACATCTAATTTAACATTTTGTTTTTAACTTACTTTACGATTAAACTGTTTATTTATTATATATAATTTCTGACTTATCTTAGTGCCCGGGTGGGTACCCGGGCTTAAAAATTTTCCGCCCCTGAAAACCCGAATTTTTAAATTTCCGGGTTTTGCAAACCTTACTTCCAGACTAATTTTGTTTTTATTCTAATATTGCTTTTTCATCAAATTTGACGAATGACGAAGCTACAAATAATTAATGGAACTGCAACGACTATTTTTATGACAGTCGTTAATCTTGACAATTAAAATAAGTATATATGAATTAATATTTGTATTATTTTATTAAAACAAAATCTCGTCTTCTAGAAAATTTAAAAATCTTGATTAATTAAGTTTTAAAACGACGGATGCAAATTCGAATATAAAAATTAATTTCCCTTTTGACACAAAGACCCTTTGATTGTCGTCAAGATTGCTGTGGTATATATTTGTTATGATGATGTCAAGCCAAACCTGCTAAACATTTTCTACATATGAATCTTATTTATTTAAAAAAAAATAATACAAATCATTTGATATCAGCAACGCGATGGGTTTGTAGGATATCAAAACTTGATGTAAACTTTTTATTTTTTATTGCTTAAAAATTTTTTGTAGAAATGTATCGTTAAATTTTTTCAAAACTTTGAAAAATTGTAAAAAAAAAATTAAAAACCAATTCAAATTCTTAAGAGAAACATTCAAGCTTTGAAAGTTTTCTCACCAAAAATTCAAGAATGTAATTTTTCAGATCTTCGATTCTAAAATGTATATTTTTACAGTTGGTTTTACGAAGAACCACTTAATTTCAGTTTTGTATTTTTTTCCATGTTCAACGTTACTTTTTAATACAAAAATAACAAATTTTACATTAGAATAATAAATCAACTGCTCAAATAGAAAACAAAAAATAAACCAATAAATTCTTCACAACTAATACCGAACAATAAAATATATGAATATATCATGACTTAGTATTACGGAGAATTTATGAAGATAAAATTAATGATCTTCATTTTCCATCATTCCAAAAGGAAAAATACGGGAGCAATAATTTACCTTCCATTAAATTCGTTTAAAATAAATGATAAAAGGAAACAGTACAAGAATTTGATTTTCTTTTGTTTTCTAAATATATATTTCATTTTGTATTTTTATTATTTGACTGATTAATGGAACATGAGTTTTTCAGGTACTAGATTTTTATATGTTATACCACAAATAGAGTTTGTTATGCAATAAAATTAATATTTATGAATTTATATACAAGCGAGTAGAGTATTAGTTGCATATAGAAAATAAGCTTAACTGTTCCAATTACTAATTTTCTGACATTTGGATCTCGGTTCACATCGGTGAGCACCTCAACTTTCATTTTGTCAGAAAAACATTTTTCTCACTAAACCCAGTATAAAAAAGTCGGACAAGTGGGAATATAATTCGCTCGTCGAGGGTTCCGTGTATATAGTTCTTCGCCAAAACACAATTTTATAAATAACCCAAAAACGGCGCTTTCGAAAATTACAAAAAAAGGTGTTTTGCACTACAAAAACAAATCACCTCTCATATGACATGATCAAAATTAATTTTTTGCTTCAAGACCCCTCCAATGAACATTTGAAATTATAACAACCAAAAAAAAATTTTGATTTCGATTTAGCAAAATCTCTACAACCTGTGAAATTTTTTTAAATTTTTTATTTTGTAATGTTCGCAGATAAGAGGAGGAACAGAAAAAATTTTACATTTTCGAAAATAAGTCGAAAACTGTCCTTTCGAGAATTACAAAATAACTGTTTTGCACGAAAAAAAAACACTTTACATATGACACTCCACAACACTCCACTTGACATGATCAAAAATAATTTTTTTTTAAATTTTTACTTTCAACCCCCTTCAATGAACATTTGAAATAATAACAACCACAACAAAAAAACGGTTTTTATTATGCGGAATTCCTACAACCGTAAATTTTTTTAATTTTTTCGTTTTTTAATGTTCGGAGTTAAGGGGGGACAGAAAAAAAACATTCGTTTTTCACAATAACTCAAAAACGAAGCAGTTGAAAATTCATTGAAATTTTTTTTGAAATATTTCTATCTTTTTCGATTTTTCTAAACCAAGCTCGAACTTTCTAAACCTTCCTTAAAAACTTTTGTTTTACTATCTCCTTATCTATGTCCATAAAATATAGATGAAAACAAATACTTGAAATTTTTTGTTTTCAGCTGGCGTGGGAAAACACATTTATAAGTGTAGAAAATTTTAAGTTGATAGCACTTATAGTTTGAGAGTAAATCGATTAGGTAGAAATTCGGACGGACACCGAAGTCTCACCAATAGGGTACCGTTTTTACTTTTTCAAAGTACGGCACCCCAAAAACGATAACATATATTAGTTATTTCTAATGAATTGTATTAATGCATAAATGAAATATTTATAGAAAAACATGAAAAAGAGCAAAGATTTAAAATTCAAATAAATTATACAATGAATATCGTATCAACAACATACTATTGCTTAACTGCTTCCAACGCTATAGTCCATTTTCTATGTAATAAAAATAAAAACTTATCATTGCTTAAATTTGTTGTAAGTTTTATCACAAAATTGAGGTAGGAGATTTCTCGATACGATTTTTTAGTACCTCCTGAGACTAATAATATCCTGTAATTTTATTTTTATTGCAGATATGAGTAGACACAAGATATTTTTATTATGTATTATATATTTTTTGGGTATATTCAGCTTGATAATTTCATATTATTAGATAAATTTCTGAAAACATATAGTTAAGCTAGTGGGATAGATTGTTATGATGAATTTATGAGAGAATTTGATTATTTATTATTCCTACTAGAACAAATAAAAAATCGATTAGTTTGAAGATTTAAACATGAATATTATATTTTTTATTTCGTTTATATAGTCCGGTGTAATGTAGAAATATACGAATTTAATAAGAAGTAGGATGTTTAAGGTAGCCAGCAGGGCCGGATAAACCACGGGTGCAATGGAGCGACCGCACCCGGCGCCAAAATTGAGTTTTGTTTTAAGTTCGATTACTTTTTCGTTTTAATTTTTATTAAATTTTGTGGCAAATTAAATTTTATTTTTCTGTATAAAAAGCAAAAAATTTAGTTTTGCATCAAAGTTTGTGTATTTGTTTTAATTTTTATCTACGGGCGGTGTGCCAGTCTCGCGTACTCCTGTCGCTGCTATTGACATACGATTAACGTGAGATATTAGATACCACTTGCAATAGCAGTTAAATATTACCAGTCAAGGCAATATCTTACGGGGCGATCTAATATCTTATCTTAAAATAAGATAATTTACTTTTTATTTTGTTTTTATTTCCCACATGTTATCATGAAACATTGGCTTATATCATATTTTATTATATGATATAGGATTTATTGTCTAAATATTCAACATTTGAAAAACAATAAGAGAAAAATGTTGATTCAATTATAAAACGCGTCCAACACTTAAGACCGTATGTTATTGGGGGACCTAGATCGTAAAAGCTGAATGTATTGCTGTGACAGTGGAACATATTCTAATTCCTCTTACAATTACACAACACTTCATATTAAAACAGGTACTGCATTTTTTTATTATATTGTCTTACAATGTATTTAAATTTGAGGGCGCCATTTACCTAATCTGCACCCGCTGAAATACCTTGATCCTGCACTGGTAGCCAGGTTCCGAAAAAGGAAACAACACTTTATTTTACTAATAAAGATGTTCGGGCTTGTTTACACTACTCGTTCACATAAATTGGTCGATTAATTTAAAATTGATAAGTCTAGAACGCATCCTCTTATAGCATGATCTTTGGCACAGGAAGTAGAAAAAGATTACAGTAAGAAGAAAAATTTTAATTTTCAAATGTCGTATTGAGTTTTAAATGAAGTCGCTGTCACCATTCCCGTCATTGTATTCAAACTTTGTGAAAATTTCTTGATGAATAAAGTCTTATTTTCTGTTTCTTTCCACTTTGATTTTGCTGAATAATTTGTCGGATGCACCTTTGCATTTTTAAACTTTCAAATGCTTAGCAGTTTTATATTAAACTCTGAAACTCAATGACTTCCCTCCCCTGGCAAAAATTCTTGTATGAAAATGATATAGGAACTTACATTATCATGATCATTTCTTGTAGATAATTGGGACAAGAAGTTTACAAGATCATACAAGATTCACATAGGATCTTTTAAAGTTCATGTGAGATCCTAACAAAAATTCCTACAAGAATTTTTGCCAGGGTCGTGTGTAATTTAGTTCACGGAAAATCCTCATGCTTACCACCGAGGTTCATTGTCCCAAACAAAAACAATTTAACTAAACTTAAATGAGTTGATTAATCCAGAGGCGTAGCTAGGGGGGGTGGGGGGGGCGGTCCGCCCCGGATGTCACCCGTTTTGGGGTGACACCCGATCGTAAAAAACTTAAACAAACCATCACAATGTTTTCAACGATAAATCACTTCGAAACCGTTTTGGGGTGACACCCGAACGTAAACAACTTAAACAAACCATCACAATGTTTTCAATGATAAATCACTTCGAAACCGTTTTGGGGTGACACCCGAACGTAAAAAACATAAACAAACCATCACAATGTTTTCAACGATAAATCACTTCGAAACCGTTTTGGGGTGACACCCGAACGTAAACAACTTAAACAAACCATCACAATGTTTTCAATGATAAATCACTTCGAAACCGTTTTGGGGTGACACCCGAACGTAAAAAACATAAACAAACCATCACAATGTTTTCAACGATAAATCACTTCGAAACCGTTTTGGGGTGACACCCGAACGTAAACAACTTAAACAAACCATCACAATGTTTTCAATGATAAATCACTTCGAAACCGTTTTGGGGTGACACCCGAACGTAAACAACTTAAACAAACCATCACAATGTTTTCAACGATAAATCACTTCGAAACCGTTTTGGGGTGACACCCGAACGTAAACAACTTAAACAAACCATCACAATATTTTCAATGATAAATCACTTCGAAACCGTTTTGGGGTGACACCCGAACGTAAAAAACATAAACAAGCCATCACAATGTTTTCAACGATAAATCACTTCGAAACCGTTTTGGGGTGACACCCGAACGTAAACAACTTAAACAAACCATCACAATGTTTTCAATGATAAATCACTTCGAAACCGTTTTGGGGTGACACCCGAACGTAAAAAACTTAAACAAACCATCACAATGTTTTCAACGATAAATCACTTCGAAACCGTTTTGGGGTGACACCCGAACGTAAACAACTTAAACAAACCATCACAATGTTTTCAACGATAAATCACTTCGAAACCGTTTTGGGGTGACACCCGAACGTAAACAACTTAAACAAACCATCACAATGTTTTCAATGATAAATCACTTCGAAACCGTTTTGGGGTGACACCCGAACGTAAAAAACATAAACAAGCCATCACAATGTTTTCAACGATAAATCACTTCGAAACCGTTTTGGGGTGACACCCGAACGTAAACAACTTAAACAAACCATCACAATGTTTTCAACGATAAATCACTTCGAAACCGTTTTGGGGTGACACCCGAACGTAAAAAACTTAAACAAACCATCACAATGTTTTCAACGATAAATCACTTCGAAACCGTTTTGGGGTGACACCCGAACGTAAACAACTTAAACAAACCATCACAATGTTTTCAACGATAAATCACTTCAAAACCGTTTTGGGGTGACACCCGAACGTAAAAAACTTAAACAAACCATCACATGTTTTCAACGATAAATCACTTCGAAACCGTTTTGGGGTGACACCCGAACGTAAAAAACTTAAACAAACCATCACATTTTTTCAACGATAAATCACTTAGAAACCATTTTAACCAGGTTATCCATATAATTTTAATTTATAAATTGTGATAACTTATAAATGTGTCCTATAAATATGTTATTGGTTCAAAAAGAATCTATTCTACTTTTTAAAATTTTTGAGTTATTACGTGAAATAAAATTTTAACAATATTAATCGAATCAACATGTTGAGCATTGAATCCCATCACCACAATTACTCAATAGCTTTGAATATTCCTATAGATACCATATTGACCGTTTTTTACGATATATTATTTAGTATGCAAGCATGATTATTTAATGACCAGGTCTGAAAACACATATGCTGAATAATGTATAGGAAAAGTGGTTTACGTCGATAATGTGGCACCCTTTGTCGATAGGGTGGCACCCTTGAGTTACCATGTCTCTATTCCAAAATTATTTCTAAAATATCCGCTTAACCTTACTACCCAATATATGTTTTACATTTCAAACAAATTAATTGCAAACACCTAAGGAAACTAACAAACAATCAAATTACCGTGTTCTCAAAATAATTTTTTTTCCTTTATCTTGAAACTCAAAGAATAAATTGAAATAGATCGTTTTTCAATGGACACAAAAATAATTACTGTGGAATAAAATGGCAGTTATGCAATTACTGCAGTTTTGCAAATTTTTGTAGGTTGATACATACTCATACTGTTTGTTTTCAGTTTTATATATTTATATATTTGAATTAAATGAAAGTTTGTCATTTAAAAGTACATTTTGTTGGGTTTTAAATACCTTGGAAATTTCAAACTCATCAAGTGATTCTTTTAAAGATCCTTGGCTACATAAATGTAAAGCCTTCAATTTTTTTTTAAAAGTGGTGTAGCTATTGTTATTAACTATGTAAATGGTTTGCAAAAATAAACTTTAAATTTTGTTTATTTTTCTTCTTAGGCAGGTATTCCTTAAATCAGTCTTTTTCGGTTTTCCCGATGTAAAATTTTTCACAAAAATCACATTCAATTTTGTAAATTATTGAGCATGATTCTAATTGGCTATTTAATTTTGGTTTCAATTCTTTATATAAAATATCTTTAAGGATTTCATACTTATATTTTTTTAAATAGTTCCTTATAATATTAGGCTATGATTTGTATATTCCATTTTATCAAATATTATTTAATATAAGTTGTTACAAGGAAATTTAAATAAATTAATTTTCTTGCGGTGTATTTAGTCGTTAAGACAGTGTACTTATTATGAACTATGTACCTATTATGTATCCTACAAATATATTTAGAATTAATGCTTTGCTGATACCTATACTATAATTAAAAATATTTTTTTAGATTTCATTTAGCAAATATCCCAAAAAATAAATATGCCACGAGGAGTTCATAATTTTTAAAGAAAAAGTTGGTTCCAGCAGAGAAAGACCAAATCTATAAATATGTTACCAAACCCGATGATATCCAAGGTTCATCAAAAGAAACTGATTATCACGTTGATGCAACGAATGTTTCAGAGAATAATGGCTCATCTTCGGAAAGTAACAGCAACAATACAGAATTAATAATGATAACCTATGATGACGAATTAGAAAGGAATAATGAAAATGACAGTGATAATGCCGCTAATGCTTCTACTATCGAAGACAGTATTTGCATGGGTGAATCACGTCAGGACTTAAGAGATGTATCACATTGGAATATACTCGTCTTTGGTAATGTTCGCATTGAAATCATAAAAAAAGAAAGTGAACATTTTAAAATAGAGAAGGGTCGTTTGTTACTGTATCTAGACACGGGTTAGACATAAAATGTGATGTTCGCCATCTTTCTAAAGAATGGTTTTATAAAATGATGAATAATGGTGAAAAAATTCTACGGCCATGGATTGTTTATTCTCCTGTAAATAATAACTTGCGTCCTGTATTGCTTCTGTTGTCGTGTATTTGCTGTCACCAATAATAATAATACAAAATCAACATTTACTACTGGATATCAGAAGCGGTGGAAACTAAATCCCAAAGTGGCCGAGCATGAAACTTCAAATGAACATCTGGAGAATTTTGAAAAGTGGAAAACTTTGGAAATGAGGTTAAAAATTCATAAAACGATACGAGACGCAGCCTTGCAATTAATATACAATAAAAAACAGAAGTGGAAACATCTTTTATCAAGATTATTGGATAAAACTTTGTTTTTATCTAAACAAAACCCAGCATTTCATGGACATGATGAAGGACAAAGTTCTTCAAATAAAGGCAATTTCTTAGAACTAACCAAACTATTGTCAAAGTATGATGTAGTGTTAAAAGAACACACTTTGAATTTGGAGCATGCTAAATCACCAAAAGTATCATATGTCACCAGATATACAAAATGAGTTCATAAATGTTTTAGCGATCCACGTAAAGTTTAAGCTTGTCAACGAAATTAAATCGGTTAAATATTTTGGAATTATGTTTGATAGCACACCTGACATTTCACATATTGATCAAATGTCAGAAGTGATTCGTTATGTGAAAATTGATGGTAGTAAAGTGGAAATCAAGGAAGTATTCCTTGGATTTTTTCCTTTACGTGGAAAAAAGCCGCTGATTTAAGCGATGAAATTCTTACACTGAAAAAAAATTGAAGTAATGATAACATCATCTCGAAGATGGCAGTTTATTATTCATGCAAAGAAAAGATATTTACAAACAATTTCACCGTGATTGGGACAACTACTCAGTAACATTTTCCTGATAACAGAATGAGGTGTAATTAAAATATAAAGTGCTATCCAATATAACAGTAGTTGAATAAAGTTAATAACTATTTCCATGAAAACATATTTCTTTGGCCTTATATCATGAATTTTTCATTTTAAAATTTAAGTATTTGAGATTAATTGAACTATATTTTATTTCCACATAAATATTTCATGTGATTGTCTCAACTGCATCGGCTTATCATTGTACGGTTGTTGAATCAATCTCGTATTTTGATTCGCCATATCTGCCCGCACGGTGAGGTTGAGACAACTGCATTTCGATTGGAAATAGGACATGTTTTTTTCAGTGTAAAAATCTTGAAAATGATGGTATAGATGTTATGAATTGTCGCTCCCAAAGGTTATGATAATGCAGCTGTTATGAGTAGTATACATGGAGAAGTGCAAGCTATTATTAAAGCATGTGGGCTGCAAAGATCATTCAATTAATTTATATGGCCAACACTCGTCAGTGGAAGCCATTTTTACATGTTTTTCTGCTTCGGCTAGCCGCTGGGAAGTACTTGCTAAACAATACAAAATACTGTTAAAATACTCTTAACAGCGCTCATTATGCTGCAGTAAAAGTATTGGCCGAAAACTTTGATGGGATTGTGGCTGAAATTGAGAAGTTAAGTGGTCAACAAGAAAATGTAGACACTAGAGGCGCTGCAGAGAACCTTAACAATGCAGCATGTGATTTTCGTTTCTTTGCTATCTTTTGTTTTGGAATGATATTCTAAGAGAAATAATATCTGTGCTCAGATTGGATTGCAAAGCACGGGCTTGAATATTGATCAATTAGCTACAAAAATAGAGTCAATTCATAACGAAGTCTCATTGTAGAAGAGCCAATAGATCTTGCTGCGAATAAATCGGAGGACTATGACATTCCAATGGAAAGCCGAATTTGTCATAAAAACACAAAAAAACGAACGGGTGGTGAGTTTGCAGCTGATGTTGGACTGACACTGAGAGCTCAACTTAAAAAGGACATGTTGGAATGTCTTGACCGATTCAGTGTTGAACTCCGAACTAGACTGAAGTCAGTTCAAGATTTAGCTTCATTGTTCGAGGTTGTGCAGACAAACACTTAGCTTTTGGCGAACAGTGAAGAGTTATAATTATCGGTATCAAAATTTACTGGTTTTTATGATGCGGTATTGGCAACAGAACTCCTCATAGAGATACAAAGGGGGGGAGGGATTTAAAAGCGGCCAATGTTACAGTTTCTAACTGGGTGTACCTAGACTTTTTGAAATTCATCGTAGAATGGGATTTTTTAGAATTTCTTCCGAATCTTACGGTCGCACTAAAGTTATTTATGACTATTTGCGTATTAGTGGCTTCGTGTGAGAGGAGTTTCAGCAAATTAAAATTAGTTAAAAATTACTTGCGGGCTTATAATAATAATGCTCATTTGTATTAATTAAAAAAAATTATAAATTACGTTTATCGGCTTTTTATTATTATTGACAGTTTTTATTTTTGGGGTGACACCACAATATCCGCCCCGGGTGCCACCCATGCTAGCTACGCCACTGGATTAACCTTATTCCACTTTATGACTTTTTGTAAATCAGCAATATTCTAAAATCTAGCTCATAACTAATCTTCATAATGAAGTAAATCTAAATATTTTTCGTTTTCTTAGTAATAATATAAAATTCTTTGTAATAACAATATAACATAAAATTTATGTAACCAATCGTACAACTTAAACTGTGACCAAAAATATATCATTATAATTTATAACTAACCCAAAACAAACAAATCTGAACTTTGGTTAAAAGTTTCAAAAAAACAACGGAATGAGTACAGCCAAAAACCAACAACACAAAATAAATATTCATTTATTTGGTGTCAAACCCTAAGATTACATTTCATATTTTCCAATTTTCGTTTTTTTTTAAACAATATTTATTTAGCCATTTTCTTGTAGAAATATTTCGTTTAAGTACTAAAATGAAATACCTTTTTCTTGGAATTGATATAATAAAAGAAGTGGTCACTCGATCTATATCATAAAAAAGTTTATGTTTATTTGCTTTTTATTGAATTTTTAAGATGTAAATGTTTGCCACAGTAGCCGATTATATTGTAATATTCTTATTATATCTTTGGACAAAAAACATTATCTACGATTTAATATATCATAATTTTAATCATTACCAATAAATCTGTAAGACAAGATTATTTGTTTCTTTCACTTGTTGTAAATTTTTCATGCTCGTTTGGTTTCAGTTTTATTGAAAATAAATAGAGTGGACAGAAAAATAATTTAAATTTAGGGATTCTTTAGTACATTAGATAAATTTGGTTCGGCAACATCAAACAATTGTATTACGCAAAACCCAAATCTGGGTTATTGTGGTTGTGAGTTCTCCGTAATGGTGGCCGAAGGGTTATTCGTCAGAAACTCCATGGACCATTAGCAAAACTGCAACCAAGCTCGTGAAATAAATATAAGCAAATAAGAATATTGACAAAACTAAGTATAAACCAAAACAGGTCCATCGGTGGAAAAGGAGGATTCTGAGAAAATATCCACCTTACCATTAGGGCAAACGATCACAATCCCTATTTGAATATTCATCGTTACAATGAAGATCAATGAAATTTCAACGAAGATTCAATGTTGATCCCTTCATTTCATATTATTGATTACACCAACAATTTGAACCAAGAGCTAAACGATTTTTGTACAATACAAAATTATGATTCCTCTTCGGAACAGCCATTTTGAATTATTAGGGGTGTGGTATGGATATGGAATAACTGTTCGTATGAGAAAAAAACTATTCATATTTAAAAACTCACAGCTGTTCTAATTTTTTTAGTTTAATCCACACAGGTATTGCTCGTAATGATTGCCCTTGAGATTTGTTCATTGGCATTGCAGAAATTGTTTCACCCTGTTCATCTAGAAAAAATAATCCAATATTTTGATTTTCTATAGCTTGTATAATTTCTTCGTATTAGCAATTTTCGAATATTGTGTTAAATAAATGCATTTAACTTATTGATATTAAAGCATTGCTTCTGTTGTTGAAAGGATAACTGTAACTGTAACTGATATTTTCTCAGAATCCTCCTCTCCTCCTCTCCTCCACCGATGGACCTGTTTTGGTTTATACTTAGTTTTGTCAATATTCTTATTTGCTTATATTTATTTCATGAGCTTGGTTGCAGTTTTGCTAAT
Organism: Diogma glabrata; assembly: GCA_963693315.1. Lineage (NCBI taxonomy): Eukaryota > Metazoa > Arthropoda > Insecta > Diptera > Cylindrotomidae > Diogma > Diogma glabrata. The sequence continues at coordinate 373,693,475 of OY856187.1, read as the reverse complement.
GGTCCATGGAGTTTCTGACGAATAACCCTTCGGCCACCATTACGGAGAACTCACAACCACAATAACCCAGACTTGGGTTTTGCGTAATACAATTGTTTGATGTTGCCGAACCAAATTTATCTAATGTACTAAAGAATCCCTAAATTTGAATTATTTTTCTGTCTACTCTATTTATTTTCAATATAACTGAAACTAAACGAGCCATCCATTGTCTTCAGTTCATCGATGATGATCAAGAAGATAACTGTCATTGCCATTTTTTTAATGTCCATATTCAAAAGAGCGATACTATATATGTGACTGTGGTAAACGTAATGGAAGCCCGTTTTTTCGACTTTGGAAATGATTCTTTAAAACTGTTGCGTTGATTTTACTTTTCATTCAGACACGTAACTCTATCTTTAGTAATGAAGAAGGAAGTTACTGTTTCCTCCGATTATCTTGATCTGTTTCCTACGATTATAACAGTGTTACTGGTATAGATAACATGCATGTCCCGTAAAACAATTGTGAAAAAAATGCATGAAATGTGCATTAATTGTGCATGATCCCCTTATACAAAATTGTGCATAATACATGTATGCACATGATTCTCACTATATCGTGCATATGTCATTAAACGTCTTAGTCCATTTATGCACACCCATTGTAGATGTATGTATATTCACGAATAACAAAAAACGAAACGAAACGAAATTTATTTAATAATAATAATAATAAACGAAAGATAAAATAAAGGAATAATTAAAACATATTTTTATATATATGTTCTAATATGGCTAATTTCATTTAACTTTGTATGAGAAAATATGGCTTTCGTTATATTAAATTTGTTCAAATCTGAGATTTGAAAGAAAAATAATGCAATTAGGAACTTAAACTTTTTATTATAGTTAATTAATTTTAAATACTACTTATCCAAAATGTATATTCATCCATTTATCAGTATATTCATATCAGCTTATTTAGCTTTCTTGTAACGTATGAACTTGTTTTATCATTTAAAAAACAATAACAATTTAAAAATGTTTTGCTGAATAATGATAAATGTCACCAAAGGAATGAGTGCGTTCATTATTATTTCGCCTTATATTCGCCTATCCCTCTGGATACGAATATTGTAAATTCTTAATGCGCCAAAAATAATAATATGCGCCAAATAATTATATGTCATATTAATAAATTAAAAAATCACTTCTTTTTTGGCGATCAACCTACGAGGAAACAAAAATAAAATTTAAGCGAGCATTTATATAACATATACATCAGGTGAATATTATCATTACATTTTGGATAAATTAATCAGTTTATCTTTTCTTTAATAATTTATTGTGTTAAAAATTTATAAAAACAATTTATAGAAATTTAATGAATTAATTACTTAAAAAAAGGGCAATTTTGTAAAATAAAACAATTTAACAATAAAAAATAAAATTTTAACAAGTTTTATTTTTAATAAAACAATTTACCAATTTAAGTGACATTTAAGTGAATTTTATATAAAATAAATAAACTATTATCAAGATTTCTTTCTTTTTATTATTATTATTATTATAAACAATTTATTATAATTTTTATATATTATATTTGTGATTAAAATAAATAAGAAATAAAGAAACTATTATTTGCGAACATTTTCATGGTCCTTCGAGCCGGATTTACAGTGATATAAATTGAAGATATTTGCGATTTTTATAAATTTACAATTTTGTGAAACTATAAAATTATATTTTACGATTTTGGATCTCTGCGCCATTCCAAAATAATTTTAGATCCATTTTTTGTGAGTTTACTGGATTAAATCGATTCTATAAAATATATATATATAACATATATATATATGTGTTGTACAGTGTATTAAAATATTGACTATTAGTTCTTAAAATTTAATATTAACTATTAAAAAGTGTTCAATAAAAGTAAACAATTTCCATTATTTTTATTTGTGTGATATACATAGTGAGTGAATTAAAATTGTAAGTTAAGATGGCAGACCTACGCTCATTACAAAGAATTTTAAATAGAGTGAAGCAAATTGAAGCGTATGCCTTGAAAGATTTAGGAAATGAACCGATAGAGTCTATTAAAACACATAGAGCGCTCTTGAAACAAGAATCGGATGATTATAAGGCCGTTTCTACACTATGCGGTGATGATGCTGATGTAATTGCATTACAAGAACAAATTGAAGCGAAGTGTTTCAGTATCACAGGGAAACTCATCAAAGCAGAGTTGAACAAGCCACAGGTTTTACCTCCAGCTGATCTGGACACGAGTCTCAGTGAATTGATGGCAAACCAGCGATCATTCCTACAAGAAGTTAGCCATATAAATAATAGAAGTGAGAATGATGTTCGTTTACCTCGTGTCAATATTCCATTTTTTACTGGAGTTTATGCAGAGTTTCCGTCATTTCGTGACTTATTTGATGCATCAATTAATAATAACGCGAGGATGTCGAAAGTACATAAGTTTCAATATCTTAAAGGACTGCTAAAAGGAGAACCATACGCATTAGTGCGACACCTTGGAATCACCGAAGCCAACTATGATGAAGCCTGGAGTATCATAGTCAATCGTTATGATAAAAAAAAACACGTGGTATTGACGCTCCTTAAACAGTTTATGGACCAGCCATCAATTACTCAGGTTTCTGCAAAATCCCTTCATTACATGCGAGATATTTCAGATGAAGTACTTAAAGGAATTAAAGTTCTAGGTGAAGCATATCAATCTCGAGATCCTTGGTTGATTTATATTCTTGTCAACAAATTTGATCAATCCACAAAACAAGCATGGGCTCACCACAGCTACGCGATTGAAACGCCAAAGATGGAAGATTTATTGGATTTTTTAGCAAAACAAGGCGACACTTTAGAAGCTTGTGAACCTGTCAAACGTACACCTGTACGGCAATCTCAAGCTACAAACGTTAAGATAATGCATGCCACAACCAAAGTTATTAGTTGTCTTAAATGTGATCAAGAACATTATTTAAGAAATTGTAGTGAATTCTTACAACTATCCGTGCATGAACGAAGAGGATTTGTAGCAGAAAATAAACTGTGTTTCATATGTTTATTTAAGAATCACCAATCACAGAATTGTCGATCACGCTTTCGATGTGGCATATGTAAAGCAAAGCATCACTCAACTCTACATGAAGAAAATTCAACCGCGTCTACCAGCAACGCAATTCCTAACATTGCATTGGTACCAGAAATTTCTCCAACCAGCGATCAAAATTCCGAAACCAGGAGTGTTGCACACGCCATGTCTCTTAAAAGATGTACAGCTATTCTACCTACTGCAGAAATAAGAGTACTAGATTCATCTCATCACTATCAAAGATGTCGAGCCTTGCTTGATTCTGGGGCTCAATCCTCTTTCATCTCTGAATCTTGTGCTCAGCGACTGGGACTGACACGCACTGAAGCAAACTTCTTAATAAAGGGTTTAACATCAGGGACTGAAGTGACAAAAGGAAGGTTATCCATAAATGCTACATCAATTTACTCCACAAACGAAAGTCTCCAGATTGAAGTCCTGATTTTGAAAAAACTTACTGATTGTTTACCAACGCGAGAACTCAGTTCATCAAATTTAGAGAAGATTAAGGGATTACAATTAGCTGATCCCAACTTTTATAAACCTGAATGTGTAGATATCATTATTGGAGCCGACAAATTCTTTAATATCTTAAGAGATGGCCAACTAAACAATATAGGTGACAACTTAATAGCGCAAAATACAATGTTTGGTTGGATTGTATCAGGCGAAATAAATGAAGACAAGGAAAGCAAACAATTTACCAGATGCAACTATTACATTGATTTGGATGTTAATAAAACTCTCCAAAAATTTTGGGAGATAGAGGAAATACCAAACACTAAATCATTTAGCGAAGAAGAAAATAAATGCGAAGAACACTACAGAACTAATTTTGTCAGACACATAAGCGGTAAGTTTATAGTAAAATTGCCATTCAAAAAATCTGAAGAACTTTTAGGTAATTCTTTAAACATTACTCGTAAGAGATTTTATAATTTACAACAAAAGCTAAACCGCGATATCCAGCTTAAAAATGAGTATGTTAAAGTGATGCGCGAATATATAAGGTTAGGTCACATGAGAGAGATTCCGCACCAGGAACAGGCAGTACAAGATGATAGATGTTATTATCTCCCTCATCACGCCGTTATCAAGAAAGAGAGTTCAACCACCAAGTTGCGAGTCGTGTTTGACGGATCATGCAAAACCACCAACTTGAACTCTGTCAATGATATGCTTATGATTGGTCCCAACATACAACCGCCTTTGTGGACTACTTTAAACAAATTTTGGCACAGCCAAATTGCACTTACAGCGGATATAGAGAAAATGTACCGCCAAGTTCTTGTAGCTGAGGAAGATCAAGATTTCCAACGCATTCTATGGAGAGAACATGTAAGCGATCCAGTAATACATTATAAACTCACAACCGTTACATTTGGAATGGCCAGTTCTTCATTTCTAGCAACTCGTTCCTTGTTACAAGCTGCATATGACTGCCAAGAAGAATATCCGGATATCGCAAGGGAAATTTCAAGTAAATTTTACATTGATGATTATTTGTCAGGAGCAAGCACTGTTGAAGATGCCAGATATTTAAAGGAAAAAATCACGATGTTACTTGGAAAAAGAGGCTTTTGTTTAAGAAAATGGCAGTCAAATGCACTTAAACTTTCTGAACCAACAATTGAAAATGCTGATTCCATGGTATCGATTGATGAAACGAGTTCTACCGTGAAAATACTAGGGTTACAATGGAACGCTTTAGAAGACTACTTTACCTTTAAGGTAAATTTGCCATTGGAACAAGCTCCCACCAAGCGGTCATTAATATCCAATGCCTCTAAAGTATTTGATCCACTTGGCTTAGTTGCTCCATCAATTATTTTAGCGAAAATATTGTATCAAAAACTGTGGTTAAGAAAATTAGACTGGGATGATGAATTACCTAATGATATTGCAATTTTGTGGAATCAATTAAAAGGTGATCTTCCTCAATTAGAAAATCTAAAAATAAGGCGAATAATAGATCAAAGCGAACTACAATTGCATGGATTTTGTGATGCTAGCGAAAGAGCCTATGCAGCAGCAGTTTATGGCCGATTCAAAAATAAACAGGGTTCTACTCAGATAGAACTTATAACAGCAAAAACCAAGGTTGCCCCAATAAAACAAATATCATTACCTCGACTGGAATTGTGTGGAGCCCATCTTCTTGCAAAGCTAATGACAGAAGTACAAAATACATTTGATGAAGAGATATCAATGTATGCCTGGACCGACTCTACTATAGTGTTGGCTTGGTTATCCGAACATCCTACGAAATGGAAAACATTTGTAGCCAATAGAGTCTCTGAAGTTCAACAATTACTACCACGAAACCATTGGCAGCATGTAAAATCAGACGATAATCCGGCTGACTATGCATCAAGAGGTGTTTTACCATCCAAACTGTTAAAACTTAATCAGTGGTGGCATGGCCCAGCATGGCTTAGCGAACCAGAGTCTATATGGCCCACAATTCATAAGGAAGTATATTATGAAGACACTTTATGCGAGATAAAAGAGAAAACATGTTCTATCTCATTTTTTCATGTAAAAGGATTAGAACAAGCCGAAGGAGAAGTGTATGAAAATTTATTGAATAAAATATCGTCGTTCAGCAAAATCATCCGTATTTTATGTTTTGTAAATAAATTTATTAAAAATGTGACAAAACAGGGCAATAACATAACACAAAATTTAGTAATATCCGCTAGAGAAATAAATGAAGCAACAGAAAAACTGATTAAATGGGTGCAACAAACAGTTTATTCAAATGAGAGAAGAACACTTATGCAAAACAAAGAATTATCTAAGCATGATTAATTATCAACTCTTGCTCCATTTCTAGATGAGAAGGGATTAATACGTGTTGGCGGCAGATTGCATCATTCAAATTACCCGTATGAAGCAAAACACCCAATCATTCTACCAAAATCCCATGTCCTAAGTAGAATGATAATCTCCTTTTACCATAAAAAATACCTACATCCTGGCCCATCCCATACATTCCATCTAATACGCCAGAACTATTGGATTGTACACGGAAAAGGTACTGTAAGAGAAGAAGTCAAAAAATGTATCCAATGATTTAAAGACCGAGCTACAACTTCCAAACAAATAATGGGTAATTTACCAGCCGTGCGAGTAACACCTGTTAGACCATTCTCAAACTGCGGTGTAGATTACGCTGGACCAATTCAGTTAGCTATTAAAAGAGGACGTGGAGCTAAATTTGTTAAAGGCTATATTGCCGTGTTTGTCTGCATGGTCACCAAAGCGTTACATATAGAAGCCGTCACAGATCTAACTACTAATGCCATTATAGCAGCTCTTAAAAGATTTTCTGCGAGAAGAAATGTACCATCAGACATCTATTCTGATAATGGTACCAATTTTGTCGGTGCCAACAAACAACTCAAAGAGGTATACAGATTCCATAGCTTAAAAATTAATGATTGTATAATTTCAGAATATTGTGCTCAAAATCAAATCCATTGGCATCATATTCCTCCTTCTGCCCCTCACTTTGGTGGACTTTGGGAATCTGCCATAAAGTCAGTGAAGACTCATCTTAATAGAGTCACTGGGAATACGCATTTAACGTTTGAAGAGATGACCACGCTTTTGTGTCAGATAGAAGGCGTATTGAATTCAAGACCATTATGTCCAACATCAGATGACGATTCTTTTGAGGCATTGACACCTGCTCATTTTTTAACAGGTTCATCATTAAATTCTGTACCTGAACATGACATAAGCAATGTGTCAAAATCTAAATTATCGCGGTGACAACAGGTTCAGCAACTCGCTCAGACATTCTGGAAGCGATTTCATAAAGATTATATTAATAACCTGCAACAAAGAACTAAATGGAAGTCATCAGAAGCAAATTTAAATATTAATAACATGGTTTTAATTAAAGATGATAATTTACCAACTTGCAAATGGGCCATGGGGAGAATAATTCAGATTCATCCTGATGATATGGGCAACGTGCGTGTAGTCACAATTAAAACAGCCAATAATATTATAAAACGACCGATAACCAAGATTTGCTTATTGCCATTAGATGGTTGACAAACGATCGCGTTCGTCAACGGCCCGGATTATGTTCAAATCTGAGATTTGAAAGAAAAATAATGCAATTAGGAACTTAAACTTTTTATTATAGTTAATTAATTTTAAATACTACTTATCCAAAATGTATATTCATCCATTTATCAGTATATTCATATCAGCTTATTTAGCTTTCTTGTAACGTATGAACTTGTTTTATCATTTAAAAAACAATAACAATTTAAAAATGTTTTGCTGAATAATGATAAATGTCACCAAAGGAATGAGTGCGTTCATTATTATTTCGCCTTATATTCGCCTATCCCTCTGGATACGAATATTGTAAATTCTTAATGCGCCAAAAATAATAATATGCGCCAAATAATTATATGTCATATTAATAAATTAAAAAATCACTTCTTTTTTGGCGATCAACCTACGAGGAAACAAAAATAAAATTTAAGCGAGCATTTATATAACATATACATCAGGTGAATATTATCATTACATTTTGGATAAATTAATCAGTTTATCTTTTCTTTAATAATTTATTGTGTTAAAAATTTATAAAAACAATTTATAGAAATTTAATGAATTAATTACTTAAAAAAAGGGCAATTTTGTAAAATAAAACAATTTAACAATAAAAAATAAAATTTTAACAAGTTTTATTTTTAATAAAACAATTTACCAATTTAAGTGACATTTAAGTGAATTTTATATAAAATAAATAAACTATTATCAAGATTTCTTTCTTTTTATTATTATTATTATTATAAACAATTTATTATAATTTTTATATATTATATTTGTGATTAAAATAAATAAGAAATAAAGAAACTATTATTTGCGAACATTTTCAAAATTGATGAATTTTATCTTATTTTCATCAAAAAATTACACACGAAAGAAATTTCTTCGCAAAATTAATGAAAACAAACACAAAAAACAAACGGCTACTTTGAATAATAAATTTTAGTGATTTAACAAAATTATTATAATATTTTAATAAATTTATAGTTATAATTATTTTTTTATAACATTAAGAAAATTATTATTGTTTTTTTGTATGTAAGTCAAATATTTAAAATTCTTTGATTTTTATCGTTTAAATTGTATCATTAAAAAATGGCGAAAAAATGGACACATCTATTGTAAATGCAATCACACACATACTTTTAAAACATATATATATATAAATATATGTATATATATATATATATATATATATATATATATATATATATATATATATATATATATATATTTATATATATATATATATATATATATATATATATATATATATATATATATATATATATATATATATATATATATATATATATATATATATATATATATATATATATATATATATATATATATATATATATATATATATATATATATATATATATATATATATATATATATATATATATATATATATATATATATATATATATATATATATATATATATATATATATATATATATATATATATATATATATACTAGCGGGACCCGGCGTGCTTTACTACGCCTGTAAATAAAGTTTGTGTGTATACATTTTGTTGACGTAGTAGCAATAATTTCAAAGAGTCGTAATGAGAAATGATCTATTTTTTTTTAAACATGAATGTAAAAGGATCAGCACTCTAGTTGATCAGTAAAATATAAAAAAAAAGTATTATATATACAACAAAGGATATATAAAAAAATACGCGATCAAATAAGTTTTCAGGTAAGTCTCTATATAGAACATTAGAACATACGGAACAAAAATGGATTTACAAATTTTCACAGTGCTCATGCGGTTTAATATACGCTTTCTTTACCTGTGGTAGGTTACTAAAAACGTTGCCAAAAATTTTGATCGTTATGTCATTTTATGGTCAGCAAAGGCAGTAAGAATAGCGACAATATATTCGATGAAGGTATAGAAGAAGTGATGCAAAAAAGGAATAGAAGAAGTGATGCCAAAAAATCAAAATTATTTGGATGTTTTTGTATTAGAATTGATAGGATGAGAAATATTTCTATTTAGTCAACACCCTAAGTCATTTTAAAGTCATTATTGATTGTTGCAAATCAATGCGAAACTAATATCTTACACACGGTCAATATATTGGCATATATGTTCCATATATAGACAACATCAATGGAATATTTATTTTCGGGCGATTTTGTGAGTAATTATTGTTCAAAGTAATTATTGAAAGTATTATTCCCGATAATAAGTAATTATTGTCGGGATTGAACTGACACTCATCAGAGACATCATAGTTCAAAGCCATCTTACAGACTCAGCCACAGTGGATGAAACAACAATGAAACATATTTTAATTTTCATGTTCAAATAATTTCTAAATTGAAACTTCATTATCTCATATTTATTTAAATTGAATTCCTCGTGATTATCATTATACAATTGTAAATTGTATTTGTTCCCGACACGAAACAAACAAAAACTGTTTTAAAGAAGTTTTTCTGAGCGAAAATAAAAAATGCTTTAAAATTGCAAAATTCATGTGAATTAAAATAATTACTCTAAGCTTAATCACTCTAAAAATCTCTCGAAACTTTATTTATTTTACACCAAATAGTGTAAAACTTTTGTTTATTTAACATTATACCTGTCGCATATTGTCGGTATCTCATAAGAAAGGAAATTCAAGAAAACTCGTTCTTCGAAACAGCCGTGTTCGATTTGACTGAAGCATTTGAAACAACGAAAAATTTAATACAATTGTTGTTGTTTTTTTCAGTTGTTTCAGTCAAACTAAACGTACCAAACATTCAATTTAAGCCGCAATTAGACTATTGCAGAACTCTGCAATATTTCTGCAATAGTCGTGCAATGGTAGTGTGTAAAATATTCATTGCTGAAAAGTTTGGCAATGAACTCATTACAAAACATTGCAATGAGTCATTGCAATGTTTTGCAATGAGTTCATTGCCAAACTTTTCTGCAATGAATATTTTACACACTACCATTGCAGAAATATTGCAGAGTTCTGCAATAGTCTACTTGCGGCTTTAGATTGTATCATTTTTATTGCAACAATTATTTATTTTAATAAGGAAAATATTTCAAAATGTTGTTTTAATTCTATTTCTTTGTCCGTGCTTGTGGGCACACATTATATTTTGTGTTTTTCCGTCTAGATGCGTACACGAATAAATCAGAAGGTATTCCGACGTTAGCTGACCACATACAGTTGTCCAGATGTGAGAAGTACGGATTCTCCAAATCTACCTGGTCCACATCCTTGCAGCAATTTTGCTTGTGCTTTGTTGATGGTCATTGCAAAAGCGAGTCGCGCTGGAAAATAAACGTTTGAATTCAAATGCCATATCTGCTGGGATTATTGAAATATGTAGCGACAGTACATCTTCCTCTTTGAATTTTCCATTTAAAATTGTAGCTTCAATGACATTGTTCATCATCTTTTTCACCAAAAAATTTCAAAAAGATTTGTGCTATTTCAAAATATTTGAAATGTTTTTTTAATAAAATGTGTTGTGTAGTTGGTATTACAATATGTCTCACAACAACACATAAACCCCTTAAGACCTAGGTTCCACACCATCATGTTTTTTAAGATGATGGACGCAAATTTCTTATTTTTTGGTTTTTATATTCATTTTAGAGAATGGAAAACTAAATAATAAATCCTTTCACATAATAATAAATGACACAGGGCAATATTTCATGATAAAATGGAGGAACTAAAAATAAAATACTTTTTTTTTCTTCAAATCTGTAGAAACAAAGCTAAATTGGGTTACCAATTATCCTTATAGTGCTAGAAGCATATACCAAGATCATGTAAACATGGTTTTGCTGAAGGATTAAACCCGGCATATTTAATAGTTATATGAAAGCTCATTTCTTCAAGCAAACGAAAAAGTTCATTTTTTAAAAAAATATAAAAAAATAAAAAATTTGCGTCCTTCAACACCTTAGAAAGCACGTTGCTGTGGACCTTATTCTTCAAAGGTTGTCATGAGTTGTTGTTGCTCACATTGTTATTCGTACTATACCTAACACATTTTATTTGAAAGAAATAGCGTGTCATCCTCAAAGAATATTCTATAACTAAAACTAAGGGTGCTATCGTTGATTGAAAAAAGTTCATCCGCCAACATCCCTAAGATATCACTTTGGCTAATGATATCTCACTGCTATTGCCAGTGGTTTACGATAACTCAAGCTAACTCATATGCAAATAGTAGGAATCTAAGTACGCGGGGTTGTCACACCCATAGATCAAAAATTTAAAATTTTACAAATCTTCATTCGGGAGTATATATTTAACTCGTTATGTAATTCTTTAATTATTACTATAAAAACATTGATCAAAGAAAACTACGCGCATAAGCCGATATTTTAACAAAAAATCAATTAAAATATTTATTACCAATCAACAATGAAAAAATAATACACGACAATTTGAAAAAGCAAATCGTAGTGTATTTGCACAAACTTCAACGTTAAAAACAACGTTTTAAATACAAATACGGCACCATCTATTGGCTAACCCAAATTTATGAGGCATATATCACACTATCAAATATATTGGTCAATAAAAAAAATATGACATGAAATTGGAGAGTCCCGCTAAACATGGTGAATCGTTTACGAATCGTTTACGAACCGTAAACGAACAATGCGGTTCGCAAACGGTTCGTAAATGGTTCGTAAACGATTCACCATGTTTAGCGGGGTGCAAACGTTGTAAAATAAACTTCGCTACCTAGTTTTTCATCCAGTTTTTATGACAATTTTTTTACCTCTAATCGTTATATTTTAATGAGCAATACAAATAGGAGTATTTTTCAATTTGATATTGATTTTTGTAAATTAACATTGAAGATCAATGAAAAATTTAAAATAATAAATAAATAAATTTAAATTATTGTTTTCTTTAATTTTTACTCTTATTTTTATTCAAACTTCATAAAAACCAATACAATAAATTTTTTACAGGTTTCGATACTTTTTAACACTTTTTAATTAATATATAACCTCCATAATAGTTATTTAAGTATTAAGGGCAGTAAGAGTGTTTTACCGATTGAGGATATATGTTTTGAGATCGAGACGAAGTCGAGATCTCTAATATATCCGAAATCGGTAATACTCTTAATGCCCAAAATGCTTATTACATTTTTTGCACGATTAATAAAAATTTAATTAAAATTATTGAAATAAAAAAATTCATTCACAAAATTCAAGTTTGAATGTTTTAAAGAAAATTTCTTAAAATGTCATTTCAAAATAGTAAGCTTTGCGTTTCATCATAATTCTGTAGGTTTTTTTGTTGCAAAACTTAATTCCATCGAATATATTTTCAAGATTAATTGCTTTTAAATCTTTTAATTGCAATATTTTTAAATGAATGTTATTTAAATTTGAAGCTAGTGAATAGACGTATACACAATTATTTAACTAATAATCGTTTTTATTCACACCCTGAGGTCTCCCTTACTGGTAAGTAATTACTTACCGGCTGCATGATTGGTAAGTAATTACCTACCGACCAGTGATTTGTAAACGAAAGTTACTATGTTTATTTACGAATCAGCAAACATGCAAATTCGCCTGATCGTGCAAAAAATTATCAATAATCTTTGGTAACGAATTTGACTTAGCATAATATGCTTTTCGTTTATTATCAAATAAAACAAAACTTTCTTTACTAAAACATATTTGATAGTCTAATAATAGCCTTATACGAAGTTGAAGTTTACTATTAATTGAATAAATTGATTTACGCTGCCATCTGAAAGTTGGCATACAAACCATTCATATTTAACATTTAATTCGCAATTAAAAAATATCTAGGCATTTAATCAAGATAATAACTATCCTATCTCTCAAGCTGAACCATCATACACACATTGTACAAAAGTTCATTAAGATTGGTTACGTTGTTGCGGAGTTCATCGCGGACAAACATTGTGACACGTGATTTTTATATATATAAGATATAAGATATATATATATATATATATATATATATATATATATATATATATATATATATATATATATATATATAGATATATATATATATATAGATATATATATATATATATATATATATATATATATATATATATATATATATATATATATATATATATATATATATATATATATATATATATATATATATATATATAGATATATATATATATATATATATATATATATATATATATATATATATATATATATATATATATATATATATATATATATATATATATATATAGATATATATATATATATGACGTTGGCTAGCACTAGAAATACTTTAAAACTTTGACTAAATTTAAATAACATACTTTTTTTTTAATAAAATGTGTTGTATAGTAGGAATTACAATATGTGTCACAATAACACATAAAAACCTTTTAAGACCAAGGTCCCACAACAATATACGTTTAAAGATGTTGATGGACGTAAATCTTTCTTTTTTTGTTTTTTTATATTTTTTGTTAAAGAATGGATAACTAAACAAAAAATCCTATCACTTACAAAATATGACATAAACTCAAAATAGGCCAATATTTTATGATAGAATAGAGAAAATACAAATAAAATGTAGTTGCCAATAATACAGCCGGTTGCATATTCCTTGATCCTGTGACGCACTGTCTTTCTTGAAGATTAAAGCCCACACATAGTTATATGAAGGCTCGTTTCTTCAAGGAAGCACTAGCGTCTCATCATCACGGATTATTTCACAGCTAAGATTGAGGGTGCTACACTCAGAGAATTTTGTTAGTAAATTTAATAACCGCCCGTTTTAAAAAGGCGTAATAAGTTATTTTATTAATCTAATTACGATTTTTGTTAAAGTTATTGTCACAGTAATTAGATTAATATTTCTTTAAATTATTTTAATAAAACTTTTTATTAAATTAAAAATATGGTCAATATTATTAAAATATTCAGAACTGCGGATTAAATTAATAACCAATTCTCATTAAAAAATTGATTTCAGACATTAAAATAAAAAATCTTTTTATTAAAGTAGAGCTATTAAAATCAAAACATAAATTATTATTTTTGTAGTTAAATTTATTAACCATTTTATAAGATTAATTATGGACGTTCTTATTTTTAAAACTTAGGTTATTAGATTAATAAAAGCATACGTTAATTTATTCTTTGGTTATTATTTTAAATGTGAATTAAGAAAATCTTAAGAAGAATCACAGTATATATCCCGACGCTGACTACAAAACATTAAAAAATGTTTGTATTTTGTTAAATAATTTAAAGTTAAATAAATAATTTTTAAGTGAAATATTGAAAAAGTGGGTTGGTTTTATAAAAAAAAAATAAAAATGTTGTGAAATTAAACAAAAATAAATAGTTAAAGTTGAACAGTTTAATGAACAGAATAGTTGGGCTGCAATTGACTCTGTATGGGACTGAACCAAGCAACTTAGACTCAATGAAATAGTAGAACTTACATCGGAAATTTGGAATAAAGGAAAGAAATATAGATCATAGCTTGGTTATAAACTGGTATTTAAAACTGTATAATAGTATATTCGAATAAAACTTTAATTAATATTAAATTAGGTTTTCTCCGTTCAATGTATACACTTTCGTATGTACATTGACACTGATCTCTTTGATAAAATTGTATTACCGTCTTTGTTTCTTATTGGTGGTTTCTGGCCACAAATAAAAAATCCAAGCTATAGATCAAAATATAATTTTTAATTTAAATATTTCGGTCCTTATTTGGGACCCTCCTCAGTAAATAGTCTATGTTTAAACTTATTATGCATAATAAGTTTAAACATAGACTATTTACTGAGGAGGGTCCCAAATAAGGACCGAAATATTTAAATAAAAAATTATATTTTGATCTATAGCTTGGATTTTTTATTTGTGGCCAGAAACCACCAATAAGAAACAAAGACGGTAATACAATTTAATTAATATATTTATTTTTAAATTTTCAGATTGGCAGCTAATTTTACTATTTACAGTGCAATTTGCAGAATTTTCCAAATTTGAACGCAATCTTTCCAAAAGTCATGGGTTTTAGTAGTAAATTACAAATTTTTATCAGTAATATTTGTTAATGTTAAATCATTTAATGTTAAATGTTAATGTTAAATCATATTATTTGTTAAATCGTTAAAATTTAAACTACTTAAGACAAAATATCTATAATTTAAGTAAATAATTAAAAACGAAACATTTTATACAAAATTTATAAGTAAAGGGGTCGTATATAAGTTACAAAAAATACTTAAATATAATATACTTCAAATCAAAATAAAAGCTTGAATATTTGAAAAATAAAAATTATTAAAATAAAATATAATTATTAAATATTTATAGCCAAAATTTTTTTTTCTTTCTTAAAAATCTTCTTTAATTATTAACTATTTTATTGTTACAAATTTTTCTCCAATTTTTCGACCTTGCGGGTCATATTCAGGGGTTTTATTTAGTTATATTTAATATTGCCTATAAAACAATTATTTAAAAAATAATAAATTTAAAAAATAAAATGTAATAACTATACTGTCTTAAATTAATAAAAACTCAAATAAAATTAATTGAAATAAATAAAACTGTAAACAAAATTTTAATTTTCTCTTTTATTTAAAAAGTGTAAAATACAAGTTCCATTATTAATTTAATAATAACTTATTATTAATTTAATAACATCCTTTTATTAATATAATAACATCATATTATTAATCTGATAAACCTACTGTTGTTCTAATGACAACTTTTTATTATTCTAATAATTTATGCCATTTATCCAATGCCTACCTGATATGAACTTAAACTATTCTGACATTAATTTAAACAAATTCTAATTTAATATAAAAGCCATCGTTTTTAGATTAAAAATTTTATTTTTTTTTGTTAGTAAATCTTACCAACGAAAATTATTAGTTTAATAATGACTATTATTCCGAAATCAGTGTAAATAATCACAAGTTGTGATTAGCTGTATAATAATCACCAAATTGTTAATCTAATGGCTATTTTTATAATTTTTAATGACAAAATTCTCTGAGTGTACCGTTGACTGAATACAGTTCATCCGCCACCACCCCTAAGATGTCACCTTGGCTAGTGATATCTCACTGCTATCGCCGGTGGTATGTGATATCTCACGTTAACTCGTATGTCAATAGCAGGGACTGGAGTACGCGGGGTTGTCACACCCGTAGATCAAAAATAAAATTTTTTTCAAAACAATAAAAACTGATTCCTCCATGCGGAGAAAGAATATTAAGATAATATTACCGGTAAGATAATATTAACGGACTAGAATATTAAAATAAAAAAAGAATATTAAAATAAAAAATTCGAAATGTGCATACACTTTTGCACCATGCACATTATGTCTGTCGGGAATAACTTGATTGTAATAATAATTGACTATTTTCGGTATTTAACTTCAGCATACCACTTCGTCTATCCATTGATTATATTTTTGTGCATGCACATATTATCCTACCCATCATCTGTTTCATTTTTCCACATCCAATTGGGTTGAAGAAAGAGTCAATTAGTACTAATTGTTTGACCGCGTTTGGTTAATAACTTATTACAGTACCTAACAGGACAAACGTTACTATTACTGTTTTTGACGAGCCATTTACTACCTGTACAATTTTTTTCGAGCCTCCTTGATAGGTCTTACTATAAATGGAATTATATTCTATATCATTAGTTTGACTAATGTCATTATTGAGCACGATATTAAAAAAATTCTGTATACAAGTAACAGACTCGTCACCTCTACAAGCCAATTTCACGGCGGTGATGTGATAAATTTTCCGACGTAGTATTTTACTCTCAAGTAATCTAAAATTTTGTTCAATTCGGATGATCTCAATAGCAATGAACTAACTTTTTGTTTAAAAAGATCTCCTTGTAATATCTTTTCTTGTTACATGATGTGCGTCTCGTGATTGCTTAAAAACTACACATTTGAATAGATGCTATACCTTTGTTTTCATAGAAATATATATTTATCTATTAAGGCTACAAACGAAGGTTAGCATACATAGGCAGAACAGTCATCAGATTCCGTTTATGTGATGAATGTTCAATTCGCTTTGCTGGCTCGGGCGAGCCAGCAAATGCAGGATAGCAGAGATATTATTTTTTTCTATACCTCCAGAAGAGGTATTATTAGTACCAATAAATTTGAATATGAGCATTAGTTTCACAATCTCGGGTAATGAATGTTATTGTTTCATTTAAAAATTTTGAGAGAATTGACCATCAGAACCACCCATTCCACTGAGTTGCTTAACCATAAAACTGAGTTGCTTAACCATTAGAATGCTAAACACACTGATCACACCCCAACGACCAACAGATCAACATTTAATCAATTCAAATTTAAAAGTTTAACAAGAGTTCGAAAATATTAAAAACATCTAAAATTCAAAGCAACTGTGTCCATTTCGTTAAAAATTTAAATTTACACAAGGGAAAAATAAAAATAAATTAGTTCGATTGAACAAATTATTCAATCAAAAATTACAGAAGCAAAACAGAAAAGCTCTTTAATTAAAAACAAAAATGTGAAATATGGTTACGAGTAAATATACAATTATCAAATTAAACTTTCAGTACAGTACAGTGTGTATACAAGGGAAAGTTAGAAAAAAATTTCCAGATGAGTTCAATTAAAAACTTCAAAAACAGATCTAAACAAAATAAAGTCAAAATTGTCTTTAAATTTCGTCGGGAAATAGAAAATATTCTTGCTTTAAAATAAATGGTATCTTTGCTAACACAACGTTAAAACACTCTAAACACTCACCCTAGCTAGCTAATTTTGTTTTGTTTTCTTAATAAAAATTTTATGTTATATGGGAACAAATTTTCTCAGTGCTTTAAACAAATTTAAAATGGAGTGAGAAAATAGTTTAAAGTGAAAATAATGTTTGGTGTTTCACAAATATTTTTGTTGTGGATTCGTTTGAAAAATTTAAAAAATATTTAGAAAATTAAAGAGAGAATTTCAAATGTTTAATTTATTTTTAAGGGTTTCTTTAATGATGTCTGTGGCTTAAAAGTTTTCGAAAATGTTACTGGTTTCTTAAAACTTTCGAAATTTTCAAATTGTATAGTTAATGGTTTTAAATATATGTACGAAATAAATGTCTAATATGACGTTGAGATCTTTGGTAAAGTGTTTTATTTACGATGTTTGTCCTTAAAATTTTCAAAACAAAAAAATTATCGTTTGCTTAAATTGCTCATTTTGGATTATGTTTACGATCATGTTCCGTTTATTTCATGAAAAATACCATTAATCAACGTTGATAACTCTTTTATTTTATTTTATCTTCCATCTAAATTCTAAATGATGATACTAAAACACAACATGAAGCATACACAAATT
This sequence comes from Diogma glabrata, assembly GCA_963693315.1. Classification (NCBI taxonomy): domain Eukaryota; kingdom Metazoa; phylum Arthropoda; class Insecta; order Diptera; family Cylindrotomidae; genus Diogma; species Diogma glabrata. Next base: position 373,674,896 of record OY856187.1, on the reverse strand, counting down.
TTATATCACTAAACATAATGCATGAAATCAACATTGACCCTTATCACATTGATGTTGTAAAAATAAATGAAAGTGATTAAAAGTGACCGAAAATTAATGGTGTGTCATGAAAAAATCGTATAATCGAATATAACCTAACCCTTAAATGCATTTGCTAAATAGAATGATTAGACTAATAAAACTAAAATATTAGGATAATATCCCAATAAATAATACATAAACAAATTATTAGACCAATTTGTTCAATGGATTACTAGTTAAAGGCATACAAGAAATAATGTTTGAAATTTAATTGATGTTTATTTATAAGACTGATAGAACAGTAGAAATTATTGGATATATTTTATATATATGTTCAAACCGATTGTAGAATCCAACCAAAGTGAATGGTTTAGTATAGTTTTGCATCATTCCCATTTTACAAAAGTGTTTGGAAATATAGAAAAAGTAGTAAGATCTTAACCAAAAATATTGCGAAGTGACAAATACTTACAATTATATTTATTAAGGGGATGGGAGTGAGAATGAATCAAAATACTATTTTAAACCATTTAAATTGGCCTCCAAAAGAAAAATTTGGAAAAAATCACAAAGACAAGAAGTTTGATGAGTTTTTAACGAAAAATATAAAGCGAAGTGTTGCAGTGGACAGTTTTTGAATTACTGTCAAATATAGTTATATCTTTATAATTACACGGGTTAAAAGATGGAGAAGGGGAAAAAAGTTTTATTGACCTAAATCATTTGAAAAAAAAAACACTTTTTGCACACTTTGCAATTTTGGTTGCCATTAAACAGTGTACAGTTTTTGAATTATTATCGAAATTAATAGTGCGTTTTGCAATTTAAATTATTTACAAGCTGGTGTAATGTAATCTATGTTTAATTACCTTTTATTTACAGAACAATTTTAAAATTAAGTTGCTGCACTTCGCCTTACGGAGTAAATATTAAATATAAACGACGTTGAAACAAATATAAAAATGTTACAATACTACAAGGCTTGGACTCACCATAAAGTATTCTGGCTTGATAAAGTCGGGCTTGATAAAACCTATTGTATTTTGGCTTGATAAAACCATTTATGGAATTAAAATTAAAAAATATAAAAATAACAAATACATAAAACAAAAGCAAAACATAACTCTTTTAATGAATTTAAAACGTTTGAAGAGTCAAAATCTGAAAGTTTAAATCAATCGTTCAACTCTAAGGCGTGCCGGGGCACGTCTTAGAGTTGAACGATTGATTTCGCCAAATGCATCTGAGAATTTTTAGGTGGCATCACACATGATTCATGGAGATTTAGATAAGTCTCTCAAGATTTTCTACCTAGAATTACTGAACCCAGATGTCAGTTACTCCCTGAGTAGCATGTTTCTGAGACCACTGCAACGGTTTGGAAAGAAAGGAAAAGGAAAACTACTTGTGATTCATTGAAAACAAAAAGGAGGAAACAAACAAATATCTTCTTGACTCCACACAACAAACAGGCCTTACAGAACATGTTACTACTGTCAGCGGTCTTTCTGTGGCAAGATCGCCCATGCGAAAAAAAGGTTGTGTTGTTGTTCAAATTTATTTTTTTTTTTTTAATAAAAACTATTGGGTAGTAGGAATTATAAAATGTGTCACAACAAAACATAGATACCTTTTAGGACCTAGGTCCCACAACAACGTGCATCTTGAGGTGTTGGTGGACGCTTTTTAAAAATCTTTGTGGATTGAAGGCACTCAAAACTATGATCTATTGATTATGTGGGTCTCGCGCTACATGGTATGTCATCTTATAGGTGATAATAAGGTTACGGGTGATTGTGGTCTAAATCCTAACAAGTATGATGACAAAACAGCTCACCGAGAGGTCTTGAAGCGTACAAGCCAAGAAGTTTAGAGAAAAATGTCTTAAAAGTTTCATCGAAGTTGACGACAAAGACAGGTTCAAATTAGGTTGCATCAAGCAATGTGTTGTAACTATAAGGTGGTCTAGTTGTTACTGCTGAAGTAGACGATGAAATAATTAGCAAGGATCAAATTAATTTGATCCAACAACGTCTGTGTGAGAATTTGCTGAAAAAAGCAAACTCTACTCAGGTTTGCTGGGTTGTCGAAAAAAGAAGAAAAACTTCATTTAAAATATTGAAACCACTTCTCATTGAACTGGCTGGTGAAGGTAATTTCTAGTTTTCATGGGAAGCAGCAAAGGTCTTAGCGAGAAAGGTTTGTGATCTACCTAAAAATAATCTGGCCAAACTTTTAATTCATGGTCAAAGACAATCTGAAACTGCTTTGTTGAAGGGTTCTGAAAGTCAAAATGGCTTGGACACTTCAAAATAAGACTTTTTGAAATCAAGAAGAATTAGTTGTCACAAATCTTGATGAATAATAATATATAAACTGAAATTGGAGACCAAAACACGCACCGTGATTGCTTTGTGATTGCTGGAGTTTTATTGATTTATCCTAGAGTTTCTGCTCGAGAAGTCCGGTCTCGAGATTCTCGAGAAAGAATTGTAATTTTGAGCTCTCGAATTCTCGGGAAATGATATTTCCACATTTTCGAGATTTCCATTTCTCGAGAAAAATTGTCGAGAATCTCGAAATTTAACAAACCACCATAAATCATTCAGTCATTATTTTGAGTATTTTTTTACTAAACAAAAATGGTTAATGTCAATCTGCATCACTTTCTGATTGTTAAATCTAGATGTCGATGCAAACAGTAATACCTAATACGAATTTAGGATAATATTGTTAATTGTTATAAATGTATTGGGAAAAACCTATTTTTATTTCTATGGCGAAATAATCTAAGATCACCAAAACCAAGGCTTTTAATCTAAAGTTTACCATAGCGATTGATTGACATTTGTATTATATTAATGGGAAATCGTAAAACTTAGGATTGATGCGGATTGAAGGTTCATATCCAGCTGAAAAAGCCTACGAAAATTACGTGCCAGATAATGTTTTCACTACAAGCGATGAGCCAACGTAATTTTAAAATACGGCAAAATATCACCAGCTTACCAACAGTTAGGTTACAGTCATAGGGACACCTAGCGATAATTCCAATATTCTATAAAGAAAATTAAACCAGTTAAAAAATCAGTGAAAGTGAAGCTTCCAATAGTGATTCCGATTCAGTTCTACAACAAAATGAATTTAACAATTTAGTATTGAATCAAAATATGAAAATACGAGAAACGATTTCAAAAATTTGGGTAATTGTAAAATTATTTAAAAACTCGCCAGCGCGCAATGCTATTTTGCAAAATTATATAGAAAAATTTAATGAAGAGAAAAACGAGTTGCCATTACTCCTGGATTGCAAAACTAAACGGAATTCTATTGAAACCATGATTGAACGGTTTTTGTCAGTCAAACCAGTTTTAAAAAAAACTTTAAATCTTCTAAATTTAAATCATTTTTGGATTACTAAATAAGATGATGTGCTTTAATTATTTTGAGTGCCATTCAACCAGCCACAAAATCAATAAAAGCGTTCAACCGTCAGGCTGCCTCATTATTATCTGCAGAGGGAACTCAAAAATTTCTATTCAAATCTCTTCGGAAAAACAATTCAGAACTAAGCTTAAATTTTTTATTTGAAATACAATCTCAAATTTTTAAAGGAAAAAATAACTCAATAAATTCGTTATTGAAATTTCTTCACAATCCAAAGTCAGTTAGTCAACTCGAGGAAAACGATATTTTTCTGTTTGCTCTAAAAGCAAAATTATAAAAACTGCAAAAAATTCTCTCGAAGATTAATTAAAGAACCAGAAATTGGTTCTTCTAATTACAATGAAAGCATTACATATATCGACGAATGATATCAACGAAAGTGAAGAGCTTATATAGCCATCGAACTCAAAATTAGAGGAAAAAGGGTTGCGTTGAATTAAATTTAGAAGTATTCGTGAGAGTTTGAGAATGCAGTCAACAATAAAGACAACTACCGCTCACTATCCAAGGAAATGAATAGATTTGAAGCTACTGGTAAGACCACTTTCAATTTAGAACTTCTTAGAAACACTTTAATTTTGATAAAACTGAAAAAAGAGAGAAATTTTTCTGTATCTGGAAATTTTGACAGTAAACGGAGAGTTATTTTTCTTGTTAACATTAATTTTTAATCATTCTCGAGAATCTCGAGAAATTTAAATAATTATTCCCAATTTCTCGAGAAACACAATCGCTGATAAACTCGGGATTCTCGAATCTCGGGATTCATAAAAGGTCGAGAAATCAGAAACTCTAATTTATCCTATACATACTTTTATTTTAATTTTTTTGCAATGGTCAAGCATAAAGTGGGGTGGGCCGAAGAGTATTATTACAAACGGGGCAGAGTGGCGGTGAAACCCACAAAAGCGCCGGGTAAAGCTTTGGTAAAGATTGTCATTCAAGCGGCAACCACCGTCACTATATGGCACTGTACAAGTTTAAACACTGGACTAGAATGACCTCTAATAGGTAAAATTCTAAAATAAATTTTTTTTTAAATACTGAATTAGAGTCATTTTGCTGGTTCAATGATGTCTAGGTGAACTTAAGCAAATATTTAGTTAGGAGACTGGAGAAATGGCGTCAATTGGGATTTTAGCTTATCGAAAAACCCTGCGTCTCTTACGAACATATTTGGTTTATATGTTAATTTGGTTTATTTGGCTTAATTTGTGGATGTGAACAAAGATTTGTTGTCAAAATTTAGATGGAGCATATGATTAACGTGAATGTCAAAACAATTAAAAACGAAACTTCAACCACTTTTAAGACCACATAGTGAAATAGTTGAAGGTTGAACTGAGTTACACACCTCGAAAGTCATCCGAGTAAATTCAAAAAGAATAAAATAAGGACAAATTGTGTTTTAGTGCAGATAAATAATGCTGGAACCGTGAATTTAGTAACTAAAGAACATAATATCAAAAAAATGGTAACTAACGGTTTTTAGAAGGTCAACACTAGGAGTTTCTATTCTTTTGGCCAGATAAAATAGGTTTGCACATGGTTCCTTAGAACGATAACAAAGGCCTTGATTCAACATGAAATAAAGTTTTGTTTTGGCAATCTGATGTTTTGACAATCTGAGAAGAAATAGTTCAAAAATTGAAGTAATCTTGTACTATCGTCTTCAAATTCACAATCTATCCGCCATCCGCAGGGTAGGGAGGAAGGGATCATCTATACTGGTAATTCATAAAATCTACTGCTGGCAGTATGTTGACATCACAGGTTTTATGTCGTCAAGAAGACATGTTTGATAAATTAAATCTACGAAAGAAGCTATTTCCATCATAAAATTGACTTCCGGTACGATTTGGTCGAGTGGTACCGGTACCAGCTAGCCTGAGTTTCTTGATGCTTTTTTACAGCCAAATGTTCTGGTGTGTATAATTTATTAAGTTAGTGCTAAAACTATAGCAAAAAAAATATCTTTTGATAGAGTTTACTTGAAATTAGGAATGAAATCATTTAAAACCCTCACTGTTTTAAAAATTTACTATAATAATCGTAGGAATCAATTTTGCCTACATTAATCGTAGTAAAAATATGTTTACTGTTAATATTACTATTAAAGAGTAATGTTACATGACAATGGTAAAATATGTACTACTCGAAGAGTAATTTTACTAAAGTAAATAAATTTCATATGTTCGTTGCTAGTAATTTTGCTCATAGCGAGTAAATTTCAATTATACTAGTAATTTTACTAATTTTTGCAGTTTTTATTAATGTTACTCTTAGGTAGCAATATTATAGTTTAGCTGGTAAGATTAATTTGATTTTCCCTTCACTTTCCCTATAGCAAAACCAAAGATATTGAACTTCAAGTAATAAAATATATTTTATTTCAAACTATTTTTAAATTCATGATTTTAACAGCACTTTTTTAAATAATTGATTAAAGTATAATACTTAATATTAAAATTTTTAGAATAACTACAAATTTATTTAAAAAAGTCAAATCATAATTTTTAATTAATTAATTAGTTAATTTTTTACACAAACATTGCTGCCAAAAGTAGTTCAATAGCACAACTTGATGCTTTTAAAATCTTTTGCATTCTACAAAATAATTTTTACTTCACCACAATTTTAAATTGTGTGAAGTAATGCAATCTATCGTGAAAAAAAAAAATCTTACATACCCCAAATTTTGTTTTTTCTTTTATTTTGGACCATCCTCTATCCAAACAGCCAATAAAAATTTTGGTGTACGTCTGTGTGTGGGTGGGTGGGTGGGTGGCTGGTTGGTTGGGTGGGTGGGTGAGTTTTCTGCATAGGATCTTGATGAAACTTTGGCAAATGATACAGGTTCACTTGAAAATAGAAGATCTGGATTCATTTTAAATTTGGACAAAATGGCGGGGGGTCTCCCGAACACCTCTAAGTTTAAATCTTGAATAACCTCTGATTCCAAGCTATGATCTTATTGAAACTTAGTATATAAGGTTTTAATACTGTTTCCAATACTTCTGCATACCAACTTCCGGTTTGTCACTTCCGGTTAAAAAGTTTTTTTTTCAGGTGTTTATCCCTACTGTAGCCTACAATTACCAATCGATTTTCATGAAACGTTGCGAAAAGCTTTTAAATATCATGAGAAAGATTTTATCAGCTTTTGGAGCACATTGGATAAAGGGTTGGGAGGTCCACCATACAACAGGTGATTTTTCCACAAAGTTTTTATGTTTGTTGGGAGCATAAAACATTCATTCGTGAATGAATTTTAATGACACTTTGGAAAAAGATGCAAACATGTATGACAAAGAACTGATTAGTTTTTGAGCGATATTGAACAAAGTGGTGGGGGGTCCCTGGAGCACCTGTTTTTTTGAAAGCTCTATAACTTCTGTACCCGATAAGCGAATTGGATGAAACTTGGTACATGAGTATGTAGTACGGTTTAAAATATTTCTGCATCCCAACTTCCGGTTTTTCACTTCCGGTAAAAAAAATTTTTTGTACTTTTTTGAAGTTTTTTCAGTGTCTTTATGCACACTACAGCCTACAATAATGAAGTGATTATGATGAAACTTATGGAATAGGGTTCCAATTAGTGTGAAAAGATAATTATCATGTTTTGGGACACATTGATCAAAGTGGTGGGGGGTCTACCATACAAATGCTGACTTTTCACACTTTGTTTTTTAAGTTTGTTGGGAGCATACAGACTTCATTCATTATTCAATTTTAATGACACTTTGGAAAATGATGGAGATTTAAGTAACAAAGAACTGATTAGTTTTTGGACAATATTGGAATAAGTGGTGGGGGTCCTCCCAAACACCTGTTTAATGTGTCACACTTTTTTCAATGTTTGTTGGGAGCACACAGCATTCGTCCGTGAACGAATTTTGATGACACTTTGGAAAAAGATGCAAACATGTATGGCAAAGAACTGATTAGTTTTTGAGCGATAGTGAACAAAGTGGTGGAGGGTCCCTGGAGCACCTGTTTTTTTGAAAGCTCTATAACTTCTGTACCTGATAAGCGAATTGGATAAAACTTGGTACATGAGTATGTAGTACGGTTTAAAATAGTTCTGCATCCCAACTTCCGGTTTTTTACTTCCGGTAAAAAAAATTTTTTTGTACTTTTTTAAAGTTTTGTCAGTGTCTTTATGCACACTACAGCCTACAATAATGAAGTGATTATGATGAAACTTATGGAATAGGGTTCCAATTAGTGTGAAAAGATAATTCGTATTCGTAATTAATCATCTTTTGGGACACATTGATCAAAGTGGCGGGGGGTCTACCATACAACTGCTGACTTTTCACACTTTGTTTTTAAAGTTTGTTGGGAGCATACAGACTTCATTCATTAATCAATTCTAATGACACTTTGGAAAAAGATGAAAACTAAAATGACAAAGAACTGATTAGTTTTTGGACAATATTGGGATAAGTGGTACGGGGTCTCCCGAACACTTGTTTACTGTGTCAGTATTTTTTCAATGTTTGTTGGGAGCACACAGCATTCGTCCGTGAACCAATTTGGATGACACTTTGGAAGAAAATGCAAACATGTATGGCAAAGAACTGATTAGTTTTTGAGCGATAGTGAACAAAGTGGTGGGGGGTGTCCCATACACCTGTTTTTTTTTAAAGCTCAATAACATCTGTACCTGATAATCGAATTGGATGAAACTTTGTACATAAGCATTAAGTATGATTTACAAAAATTCTGCATCCCAACTTCCGGCTTTTTACTTCCGGTAAAAAAAATTTTTTTTTAATTGTTGGCAGTTTTTTCAGTATCTTTATGCACACTACAGCCTAAAATGATGAAGTGATTATGATAAAACTTATGGAAAGGTTTCAATTAATGTAAGAAGATAATTATCATCTTTTGGGACACATTGATCAAAGTCGCGGGGCATCTACCATACAACTGCTGACTTTTTACACTTGTTTTTAAAGTTTGTTGGGAGCATACAGATTTCATTCATTAATCAATTTTAATGGCACTTTGAAAAAAGATAAAGACTTTATTGACAAAGAATTGACTAGTTTTTGGACAATATTGGGATAAGTGGTGGGGTCCTCCCGAACACCTGTTTATTGTTTCAATGTTTGTTGGAAGCATACAACATTCGTTCGTTAAGTAATTTTGATTACACTTTGCAAAAAGATGCAAATATGTATGGCAAGGAACTGATTAGTTTTTTTAGTGATAGTGAACAAAGTGGTAGGGGGTCCTCCAAACACCTGTTATTTTGGAAGCTCAATAGCTTCTGTACCTGATAATCGAGTTGGATGAAATTTGGTACATACACATTTAGTACGGTTTACAACAGTTCTGCATCCTAACTTCCGCTTTGTCACTTCTGATAAAATTTTTTTTACTTTTTCTCGTACAACAGAATTTATGTTTGTTGGGATACTACTGCCTGCTTTAATATTTTTATTATTAGAACTACGAAGTCCATAATATTGGTTAGCTTTTAATTGAAGTATTTTATGGATATTAGCTCATTATATATCCAGAACACTATGTTTCCAGAGCTGTGGTGAAGTCAGCCTATGCATCAGCGTCGCAATATTTTTTCTCTGAATTAACTTTTACTTCGGCTCTAGAAGAGCTGTGCGAACGTGTTGGCCTAATCGTATTTGCTTTTGTTGCGGAAAGTGATGTTCCAATTCAATCTATAAATAAGAAAAGATAATTCTTAAGGGACTTCGTTTTGTTTGATTTGAGCAAATTCAATTTTTTGTCAAAAAACACGCCAAATTTTTTAGAGATTATCTCAAAGATAGTATCAAAGTTTTCTTTGAAATATTTTGATCTCACTACGATCCTGCTGTAACATTTAAAAAAAATTTAAAAGTAAATTTAAAAGTAAAAATGTATTTACATGTAAAAGCAAATGTTTATAAGTTTGAAAGCACTACGAATAAAAACTGAAACGGGCTGTGGAACGTATTAAGGCAATTTTAAATAAGTTCAGTGAGATATAACTCTTATTCCAATACTCTTTTTGCAAGCGATTGTTGCTACTACACTGAAACAATTTTACGTTTATGTAATTTATACATACTTGCCTATTGGTTGGATATCTTCCAAACATTTGTTGATAATTCCTATAATTATAAAAGCATGTCCGTTAATCCATTTATATAAAGCAAAAACCTTCACTCTTACCTGTAGATTGTAGATCGATAATACGAGTAGAAAATATTATCAGTTTGTCAAATTATATAAAATAGAAAAATTTGAAAATTTTGAACAAATGACAGCAAAAATTTGACTACTCGATTTTAAAAAAAAATGTTTGCAATTTTTACGGTTTATTGCATTAAAAATATTTTTTTTTTTATGTAATTTTTTTTTTAAATAGTATTTTTAATCTACAACTGTAGTAAATTTAATAGTTAAAAAGTATAATTTCACAATTTGTTTTATTTTACTATGATTATCTCAGTTATATTAATGCTTTTAGATTGAAAACAACGATTACTACAATTAATGTAATATGAAATATTTGACAATTGATTTTTCCTGCAATTAAGCGAGCAAACATTTACTAGATTTTTGGAGTGTTTTTAATTTATTTTTAAACAGTGACGTCAATTTTTTCATCAATTTCTGTTCTTTCACGTGCCACCATCGATTTGAAGTGATTAATCTGGATGATAAAAAATTTATCTGTAAATATGTCAGGTTGCATTATTCTTGCAATGGATTTTCGGTTCAAATAATATTTAACTACTCGATAATCAGTGTTTATCCACATAGGCCCACAATTTGAATAAAAAAACTTTATATTAGTATTTTTTACAACAAGACTTTTGTTAATCAAGCGGTAGTGTCTCGCGCGCCATGTCTTGAAAGATACTACTAGTATATATACTGTGCACCGGATAGGTTTTAAAGGTTAAAATTTTCATTTTGAATAATTTGCATTTTTTCTACAACTGTATTCAAAGTTATCAATAAAAGTATATATTATTTAACTATATGTTTCTCATTAATAAAAAGAAAGTCAGCATTCATGCTTTTTTATGAAAATTTATAAAATCAAAATTTTGCTTTCCCAAACTTTTAGTAAAATTAAAATATTTTTACAAATTTTTATACCACGTTGGTAGCATTTTTAATATGTAGTAATTTAGTATCATTTTGGCGAAGTTTCAAAGGCCAACCAAATGTACAGAATTGAAAAACACAAAATTATGCGAATTGAAATTTATTATCCCTCAATATTGGTAATATTTAACAACAGTTAAAAAACTTAAATACGAACCCAGATTAGTTTCAAACGTATAGTTGTTTTCGATAAAAACATTTGTTATGTATGTGTCCAGAAAACCCATCAAATGTTTTATTAATATATTAAATGGAAGTTGGTAATTATAAAGATATTAGAAAAAAGAATATATTTAGAATATGCTTTCAGTAAAAAGACCAATTATTGATGTGTTAAGAAAACGAAGTTGTGAAAACATGTGTATGGTCTATTATGTAAATTTGTTATCTGAGAGAACCCAACAAATAATAATCGATAATAAATTTTAATTTTTATTTCATTTTATTTTAGAACGTTGGTAGTTATTTTGAAGTGATGAGATTAAAAAATAATTTAGTAGGCTTTAAAGTTTTGTGTTTTTAAGCATGAGATATAAAGAAAAGAATTTGAGAAAATTTTATTATTATTTTAAGGGTTCCGTACTTTAAAAAAATAGAAAAAACCCCTTATGGTTAGGACTTGATTGTTTATTTTTTATTATTCACAACGACTTTCTCACTGAAATTGAAAATCTTGAAATAATGTATTTACGTATATTTATGTGGTAAGATAAGGCCGAAATGAAAAATATGTTCCGAGATTGAGGTCATATATAACCGTAAAAACTGAAATTTTATAAAACTTTCAGTCAATCATAGACTATAAAATTTATGGAAGACACCAATGGTACTTGGCTGAACATAACCAATAATTTTTAAAAAAATTGTTTAATTGCGAAACACTTAATTTCACATCTTTTTTCGCACAATGTTTAGAGTAGAGTTTATTTAGAGTAAATAACAATCGATTTAAGCTTTTATGCCATCCTCAAGAACTTTTATAAAACTGTTGTTAATTTTTTAAAATTATTAGTCAAAGACTATAGATTTTATGTGTGTGTTTCCGTTGTATGTAATAATTTTATTAATTTTCGAATGCATTGCCTTAGACTTATTTTCGAATATTTCTTTTACTTTTTCATGAGTTGAGACCTGTTTATAAAATAATGATACTTTTATTTTTTTAAATATTGCATCCAGATTGATAAAAAATAAAGAGTAAAGTTCTCTGTAGAAAACATTTTATATGGATAATAATAATTTGATTCTCCCATATTATATTATAACTTTACAAAAAACAGTCAAATCGTCGCAAAAACAACCAAAAGGCTCTAAAAAAGCCGCGCCATGTTTTTCTTTAGCTTGAAACTATCATTTTAACTATAACAAATTAAATTCTTGTATCTTATTCTTTACAAAAACTTCTCAAATCATTAAGCACTAGTTATTATATTCTTAATGGCATATTGTTTTCTAAACATCTAGCTGTATTATATAATTTAAGTAAGAATCTAGAACTACATATCATAATTCTAAAATATATAATAAATATGCACATTATATTAAAATTTATTTAATCAGAGGAAATACAATTTATTTTTTTTCTATAACAACCGCTCGCTTTCACTTACATATTTCTTGAACAAAAACCTTAGCGCGACCTTTTCTCAATTAATTTAATAATCTCATTCGTAAGGTCTATTGTCAGACGACTGTGAAAAGCCGATAAATTCAACAGTGGACTTCTAATTATATTAATAAGTCAGTATCATATTTTGTACAATTTCCCTGAAGTATAGTAATCTATTTGAAATTCCCTTTATATTATTACAGTATGCTTAATTTTATATTAGGCATGATTTGCTGTAAGAATATTTAGCAAATGGCAACTGAACAATATAACGATGACTATGAAATAACATTATCAATAAATTTATTTTTGTACTGAATTTCAACATTCATTGAGATTCATTTGATATTGCTATTTTATCAATGGTTATTTCAATATAATGTTTATACTAATATTACTGTGGCTCAACGTTACTATGGCTTTTGGATTTATTGTCATATTAAGAAAAGGTCGCGCCAAGGTTCAAGAAATATGTAAGTGAAAGCGAGCGGTTTTTATAGAAAAAAAAATAAATTATATTTCCTCTGTTTAAATAAATTTTAATATAACGTGAATATTTATTATACATTTTAGAATTATGATATGTAGTTCTAGATTCTTACTTAAATTATATAATATAGCTAGATGTTTAGAAAACAATATGCCATTAAGAAATATAATAACTAGTGCTTAATGATTTGAGAAGTTTTTGTAAAGAATAAGATACAAGAATTTAATTTGTTATAGTTAAAATGATAGTTTCAAGCTAAAGAAAAACATGGCGCGGCTTTTTTACAGCCTTTTGGTTGTTTTTGCGACGGTCAATTTTACTGCGTATTACGTAACGTATTGAAAATTTTGATCGAATCGAATCGAAACTAATCATTATATCAATTCTGTGTAATTAATTAATTAAACTAATAATGAGTGTGTTTTTTTTCTATATCGGAGAAATCGGAGCGATAAAATAAAATTTGTATCAGATATATCGTATAATTTTTTCCTCCGATAATTAACTGTCAGATATAAAATATGTATGTTCTCTGAGTTCTTTCCCCCAAAAAAAAAAATAAAAAAATTTATTAAATAAATAAATAAATTTTATTAAAAAATTTATTTATATTTGTTTTTAATCGAAACTTTACCTACAATTTTTTAAATATAAATACTTTAAACGATGACTTCCAGTCGGTAATAAAATATCTGTAATATCTGTAAAAGTTTTTAGAGAAAATATATGAACTATTTTCATTATTGATATAATCAAATTCATCTACTAAAAACTTACAAAACGACAAACTTAAATTTGACTGTGTAAAAAAAACAAGATTGTATTTATATATAGCATTTTTACTAGTGTAGAATAATGTTACTATTGTGTTCGCCTGTTATTATTCCATCTGTAGGCGAGCACAATAATAACATTATTTTACACTGGTAAAAATGCTATACATAAATACAATCTTGTTTATTTTTTACACGGTCAAATTTAGATGTCGTTTTGTAAGTTTTTAGTAGATAAATTTGTAAATATTATCATTTATATTTACAAGTGTAGAAAAAATGGCGTTTTCTACGCATGGTAAAAACGTTTTTACGTTCCTGAACTTATTTCAAACAAACCGTTCAGTCACGCAAAAGACGTTTTCACCACTTGTCACCATTTATTTCATCGAATGAATATTACCAAACTGAGGTTATTTCTGTGGCTACTATTTTTTGGTTAAATAAAATTCCAACAACGAACAACAACGCTTGACTCCAAAAAAACTTATTCGTTACAATCACTACAGAAATCAGTTTTCTAACAAGATCGACCTCGATCGAGGAATATATCTCATATATCAGTCGTTTTTTTCCAATTTTACAAATTAAAGCTAGCAAAGCTTCTGGACCAGATCGTATTCCTGCAATTATTTATTCTTAAATCATTTGCAAAAGAGCTAGCACCGATACCCACTAAAGTATTCTATTTGTAGTATAAGAAAGGCATTTTTTCCTGAAATCTGGAGAATGGCAGCTGCACAACCAGTTTCAAAAAAGAGCAGTAAAACTGATCCAACAAATTACAGACCCATTACAATTTTGTCCGTTGTTGCAAAAAATTTTGAGAAATACATTAATTTTAATATAATGAGATTCTTAGAGTCCTCAAAATTGCTTAATGCAAGACAATACGGGTTCCGTAAAGGAAGGGCGACGGGAGATTTACTTTCTTTTGTCACTCTTGTCTGGAATAAATTTCTTGAGAGCCATGGTGAAACTTTTGGTGTTGCTCTTGATATATCTAAAGCATTTGACAAAGTATGGCACAACAATCTTATTTGCAAATTAAGATGATATGGTTTGGACAACCAACTTATTACTTAGGTACAGAGCTTTATTTCTAAACGAAAATTTAGGGTCAATGTTGATGGTGTCTCATCAGATGTTTTTATAACAACTGCAGGTGTTCCCCAGGGTTCTGCTTTGTCACCAACTCTCTTTCTTATTTATATTAATGATTTGTTGAATTCAACTGTTAATCCTATTCATAGTTTTGCTGATGATGGCATACTTCATGCATCACATGAAATGTCTAATATACATTCACCATCAGTGCTTAATAACTGTAGGTCAAATTTGATGAATTCCTTAAACGATTATCTAACAACTATCATAGATTGGGGTTTGGCTAACAGTGTTGAATTTAAAACAAGTAAAACACAGGTTTACAATTTTTCTAGATTGTCCACACCTAATCCGTGTCTATTAAAGATAGACTCCAAAGATCTTGTGGAGAAAGAATCTGTAAGACTTCCAGGAGTAGAAGTTGAAAAAAATATGAAATGGAATTCTCATATTTTAACCTAGCTAAGAACGCTGTTCAAAAACTGGGCTTTTAGGGACGATGTCGTAAGTTTTTCAATAGTGAACAGCTTCTTTTAATATATAAATCGTTTATACGTCCCTGTATGGAGTACTGTTCTCACATCTGGAGTGGAGCATATTTTAGTAGTTTAAAGTGTCTTGACTCTGTTCAGCGTAGCTGTCAAACTGATTGGCAACTCTACTCTACTCACTCTACTCGTAACACCAGAGCAAATGTTGTAGCCCATCCTTACGGTTCATATAAAAAGGAGCAGAACTGTTGCTTTTTAGTATGATTTTTCATTCTCCAACAGAGTCATCTCTCATCTTTGGAATGCCTTACCTTCATGGGTTTTCCCTGATAGCTTTAATCCTCAAAATTTCAAAGCTAGCGACCATAAATTTCTTAAAGAAACTGAATACATTTTCAAACCTAATCCTAATCCCTAGTTGAGTATGGTATCTTCGGATATGCAGAGGCGTTAATTTATAATTTATTTGCCTAACACATGCCTAACTTTGAATTAAAAAAAAAACATAAATCTTTTTCTACATCCGAAATTTTTAAAACATTGAATTTTAAGCACCTTATACATTGCAGAAAGCCGACTTCTCAATAATTTATTTTTCGAAGTAGTAGTTACGAAGTAGTTTTTTAATTACTGATAATTACAGTTTTCCCAATTTTACCATTTACGTAGAGTGTATTTTATTTTATTTGCATGTAAATCGATTTAGTATTCTCCATAACACTGAGAAAGAAATTTGCCAAATAATTTTTACTGACAATATTTCTTACTAATAAAAAACAATATTAATTTTCCATAATTGTAAATGAAAAAAATGGATTTAAATATCAGTAAACCGACATAAAACAAGACAAAAAATAAATATTTAAAAATTATATTAATTTTTTTAAAATACTAAAATTAATTATTCAAAGTGCCCGTTGGTTTTTATTTCCATTAACTTCACAAAAAACTTTCTTTCGCAAAAAATTTTAGGTGAAACTAAATTAAAATTCATCAATTTAATATTGCGAAATCATTATTTCATAAAAAGTTTAATGAAACCAGCCATTTTGGAAAATGTTAAAAAACTTTTTCATTTTTTTTTCTTCTACATTCTTTCGTTTTGTATTCTTTTGTTTATTTTATTGATTTTTAATTAAATATTTAAGTACACCTTTTCTCAGGTTTTTTCAAATTTAATTATTAATTTTTTATTTAAACAATTAATAAATATTTAAATTAAACACAATATTTCGCCAATTGTGGCATTATCAAGTATTATAATTTTTTTATAAATATTTATTTATAAACTAACAACTAAGACTTACTAATATTTGTTTTTTTTTCTTGTCTTTTGCTTAAAGACAAAATGTAAAGCAAAAAAGTTTTTGTTCAATATAAAACTCGTACATTCAAATCAACTCATTCCGAAGCGAAAATTTTCACATAAAGAAACATTTTCACACACATTAAATTTACCATAAACTTTCAATTTAGAATTTATGTTATTTTTCTACAGCAGAATAAATAATAAAAAGGACAAGACAAAACTTTTAAATATTTTCTGAATTGTATCGATTAGAAGAAAATTATCAACAAACTTAATTTCTATGAATAGAAAATGGTTTGTGTTAAATTTTATAAATTTATATTTTTATTATACGACTATATGTTACAGATAAACGTATTATACCTGTACACGTATTTTTGGCTCAGAGATATTTAACAAAGTTTGAAGAAAAAAACAATGAGTTAAATAACGAAAGAACTCTGTAAAAACTTTGGAAGACAAGCTTTTATCAAAAGTCAACATTAACTTCGAAAGCAATATCTGTGAAACTGATTTTATTTAGCTTAATAAAAGTCATGCTACAAAGTTCAAAGTTTGCGTAGTCTATCTACTTATCAATTCATTCTCATACGTACCCACAATGTTTTATAATGCATTGAATTGAAAATTAAAATAAAAAAATTTATCTTAGTAAAATGAGAAAATGATCCACACACAATGGACAAATTTAAAACAGAAAATAGTAATATAACAAGGAAAATGTTGAAAAAAGGATTAAAGCTATTTTCGTACAGGTTTATAAATTTGATACGGATTTTATTTTGTTATTTAAAATAGAAAATTGGGATTGTGGAAAATTAATAATTATTATCATAGACTTAAAGTTTAAAATTTGTTGAGTTAATTGGATATTTTATTGATGTTTATATTTTCTTAATGTTCATTATTATAAATAAAATGTAGCTACTTGTTTATAATTCTTGTAGGGAATTAGAAGCTTGTAACATTTTATATAAATCCATTTATAGCGCATACATTTCTATTATTAAAACGTAAGAGCAACTGTAGGATGTGTATTTTCATTGTTATTCATTACTTGTGCGAATACGAAAATTATTTGCGTCCACAATAATTGAAATAGCGAATCAAAAGATAACTTTTTGAGATTGTTTTTGTTTGTTAGTTTGAGAGAAACTTACAAATAATACATCTTCCAAAAATCCTTTGTTTGGCAGATTCAATTTTTACCAAAACTAAATAAATACCAACAAAGTAAAGAAAAGGATTGAATTTTATGAAATACTATTTCTTTTCAACAATTTTTCCAAACTGAAATTTAATAAATTTTACATGCAACTTAACTAAATAATAGATTTTTGGTAAAATAAATTCTATTTATACTGACCTGATTTTGCATTGTTCAGCCAAAAGTAAAAAAAATTCTGAATCTAGATTATGTGAATGTGAATTTTAGAGATTACATATTTTCGTTTATATTAAGAAATTTGTTCTCAATCTTATTGACGTCAGTCAAGCACGAATATAATTTGCCCGGCAATAGTCTTGTTTAACCATATTGACCAAAACATATATATCATAATGATTTTTTATGCATTTTTACTTTTGATTAAGTTTTAACTATAGCTGTTTATAGCGCATCAAAAAAGTTTAAATTAATCTGAAAATCGAGTGAACTGAAAAGTTTACTATCATATATAATATCACGAGTCGTCAAATAATAGTCGATTATTTTTCATAATCATTATTACGAATGTCATTTGAGGTATTAGGTAAATTTTTAACCTCAAATGGCATGAGTGGTAATGTTGAAAAATAGTCGACTAATAATTTGGTGACGAGTTGTATTTAGCAGACAATTTAACGAACAGAAATAGTAATATAGCTTGTATATCTCGCTATAAAATACTGGATTTAAATATTCATCAATTTACAGCTAGAAATTCAGCTATATAATCCTGGAGTAAATTTATTTATTTTATCTTCTGGAAGTTCCATGAAATGCTGCGTCTAAATTCAGCCAAAAAATTCTTAGAAATTAAGTCTTAACATCTCAAATTTAGTAAATAATTAGCAAATCAATCCAAAGATTGCATCTTCGATTAGCATCTTCATCGAAAATTCAAAACAATTAGAGTAACAATTATGCATCAAATTTAATTTATATTTTTATATTTTTTATATATTTTTATATTTTTTTTTAGAACACTAGATTCATATTCAATATACAATTATAATATCTTTTAATTTGATATCATCTAACAATTATCATAGAACAAAACATTTTATTTTTTCGACAAAACTTAATTAAGGAACATAAAAATAAAAGAACTCCTTCTGCCAAAACAATAACTCTATAAAAACTAATTTGTTTTTTAAATATTTTTCACGATTAAAACATCGCCTACTACAATTTTGAAATTTTTAATTTAAATGTTCGCCACAGTAACATTATTTCATACAACATAATCATACATAGTAAAATATTATTTCATCTTAGTAGGCGCATAAATGTTATAAATTTGTAATTTATTTTTGACCAATAAACATAAACATGCAATCATTTATGAATGAAAACGGACATTTTTACTATTTGCAAATTGCATTTTCACATAATTTTGTTTGTGAATTTTTGTTTTAAATTAATATATTAAGTAGGCCGAAAATATTCGAAAATATTCGCTGTTGCTTCCCACCATAGAAAAATAATCGAAACAATTCGTTTTGATTTGTTAAAAAATAGTAAATGAAGCGTTTTTATTGGACCTTATCGAAACTTTATTTAGTGAGTTGAATTGTCAGTTTTATTTTCACTAATGTCGAATTATTTTTGTCTAGAGCGAAGAAGTGATTTTTTTTCATGAAAAGAACATGAAAATATGATCTAGTTTTGTAGTTGTGTTTGTAAACTGTCATTCAATATTTTTGTAATTAATTTTATTTAATTAATTAGTTTGTTATTAATTCTTAATTTAAAACTGAAGTTCAACAATACTTTTATTTAAAAAGTAACTATTTCACTATACAAAAATATAATAAGTAAATTACGTTTTGTTTGTTTACTAATTTTGACAGATTTTTTAAATGTAATTGTATTCTTTATTGCATTTTATGCTTGCTCTAGCTAAAAATCTAGATTAAAAAAAATATTTTTAGGGTAAAAAAAATCGCTTTTTTTGGTTAAATAAAACACGTAATGTCAAAAAAAATTGATCTCAGATCAAAAAGGGGCGTGTTAGAGCAATTTTTTTGGCAAAAAGAATTCGACATAAATATGAAATATTCATTACACAGATTCTTAGAAAAACCTAGAATACCGTGTTAACTATAAAAGGAAGGAATTGGGTAAATGGAAGAAACAATTTTGAACGATAACGAGTTTTGGCCATATACAGCTGCGATAACTGACTATAGAGCTAAGGTTAAAGAAGCTGGCTTTCCAGACTATAAGTAGGACGATGTCAAACATAACAATGTGTATAAATCCTCAGACCTGTTTGGTTGATTAAAGACACATACACATTTTCCGCATAGATGTTTTATTTTCAAATTCAATTGAAGTATTATCCGAGGCGGTTTTAATGATTGATAATGTATGATCGCTTTGTGTGATCCATTACACCTGTTTGGAACCTGTTTATTTATTTTTGAAAAGCATTTACCTACTGTTAAACCCAAACGGTATATTTTATGAAACATTCATTGCTTTTCTCTGCAAATACAACCCAACAACTAATCTTAATTACTTTCCTCTAAGCATCTAACACTTCGTAGATGTTTCAAGTATTTTCAATTTCCACTTGAAACTATGTTTTCGAATTTATTTATTCTATTTTTTCTTGATGTGAATGAACTCATGCACACACAAAATTAAAACATTCATCAGGTTCAACTTTAATGATAAATAGATAGAGAAATGAACAAATAGCTATTTGAAGAAACCAGCCGCCTCTACTATTTTCATTAACAGTCTTTAACAAAAAATTATTAGAAGAAACCAGCCGTAATCACTTTTGACATTAAGTACTAATAAATACAATTATTAAAAGAAACCAGCCGCCTCCACTATTATATTTAAAAATTAAATAATATTTTTTAGAAGAAACCAGCCGCCTCCACTTTTAACGTTACCGGCTAAGAAATAAAAAATGTTCTATTTTCTAGTGAAAAAAATAAACAATGTTGTTAGAACATTTTTGTTTATACCTGTAAAAATACTAGCATGAATTTAATTTAAAAGTTTGAGGCTTGAATAATTCAGATAATCGTCATAAACGCACAACAAAACACTAGGCAACTCCACAGATAATTTTGATTAAAAAAAAACTTTTTTGGATTGGAACTTAAAAGTTTTTACTCAAACTGTCAATTATATAAAACTGAATTTGCTATCGTTTAGTTATCGAAATTAATCTAATAAAACTTAACCAGATGCAATCTATTCAAAAACGTGCCAAACGAATTTTGGATTTTCGAAAATTGATATCAAATCCTAATTCTTTACAAAGCGTTTGTTGCTGATTTAATTTTTTTAAATGTTTAAGTAATATCGTAACATTGATCATATAAAATAGAAAGTATCTTGCTTAAAGTATATTCTTTTTCTCGTTTTACTCGTCCGAGCAGACAGCAAAAATGTCGAGAGGTCGTCCAAAAAGACTTCTATAAAACACAGATATAAAATGGAGTTATTTTTCATATTGCATGGGTGTTGTCTCAAATATTAAGATAAACCTGTTTTTTTAATCTTCACATAAAACTCCATCGATTCAAAAATATTTGAAACAGAATTGCGAAAATCTTTGAATAAGAAGAATATAAAAAAAAATTGGAACTGCTAGAGTCAATAATGCACATTAAGCAGCAAAACTTTCCTGATTTTTTACTAGATGTACTGTCATTGAATATTAACTCAAACATTCCTGAATTGTAGAGAGTTTTTAGATATCAATTAACTGTAACAATCGTTTTAACTAAATTACCCAAAAACATTTACAGTTTTTGTTGTTTTAGAAATTGTAGCTAATATCTCTTGTTTTACCACCAATTTTAATTTTCAATTTCTAATGATAATACATAAGCAATTTAGGGTTTGTCTATTAATTTAATTTCTAGAACATCCTTGAAAAGAAAATTAATCACCT
Source organism: Diogma glabrata (assembly GCA_963693315.1). NCBI lineage: Eukaryota > Metazoa > Arthropoda > Insecta > Diptera > Cylindrotomidae > Diogma > Diogma glabrata. The sequence continues at coordinate 373,653,392 of OY856187.1, read as the reverse complement.
GAAGGTTAGAAAAGCTAATGAAAAAACAGAAAAAATCGTAAGAAGCAACAAAAAAACCTAATCATCAATTCCGTAAATCTAATAAAAATGTTTTAACTTTTATGTATTTTATATTGTATTTTTTTCCTCACTAACTTAATTTACGGTTCGTTTTTTATTATGTTTCTTTTCAATTCATTATTATCAAAACAAATCCTATTGATGTCTATATTACCCTTAAATTTTTGATCACAGTTCGTTGGTTTCTTATATTGTTTGAATGATTATAAAAGGAAGAAAGTGAAACTATTTGATAAAGGACATGTAAATATAGAATACGATCTTAAACGCAGCCGTAATTCGAACATGATTAGTTTCTTTGTTGAAATTTTAATACGAGCAATAAAAAGCACTTAATTATTATATTCCATTCTCTTGTGGTTTATGGTTTAACCATATGTGTTGGGAAGGTGTCAATATTATCAAAACTCGACCAAACGGTTTCTTCAACTGTTTGTCCAGATTTTAGATATTAAATTGCATAATCTATTACACTGTGCGATTGCCAATGTATATGCAATGTCCACAATACTGTTGAAGAAATATATTGAAGACAAAATTTTAGACAAAAGTAGACAAAAGTTTGAGTATTTGGGCTGATTGATTTTACTTGTGCCCCACAGAATAGCATATACGTTTGTAAATTTAGTAGAAATAATGCTTTTTTTTATGATGAACTAACCCAGCAAGTACACCACAAAAATGCGGCTTATGCTACCGATATGGGAACGTTATGCTACCGTTATTATGCTACCAAATGATACCCTTGCCCACCGGCAATATAATATGCGACCGCTGCTGTGCTACTATTGTGCTACCGTGTTGTCTCACCAAAACGAGGTTGTAGAAAAACTGTCTTGTACTATAGCACGCCTGTAGTCTGTTGTACTATAGCACGCCCTTAAATTATAGTGGAGTAGATTGTTAAAACATTCCTCATGTTAGAATTTTACCAGAAAACTCAACAGACATTTGGAAAGTTGCAACTAAAATTTCAGAGATTTTAGAAGACCGTGCTTTCAACGTATATCGCATTCCGTAATGGCGGTCCAGATATTTTTATACCTATGCTCCAAAAAACACTATTTTATTGCTTTTTTTGTAATATCTATATTACAAAAAATATCCGCAATGGACATTTGTTTTAGAACACGAGGGTAAGCTTGTCCAACAAAAATTTGTCTGCTATTGTTGAGTCCGACAACTGACATTTTGATATGTAAGATCCCGGAATCGGCATTTTTCGAAACCAACGTCGAACGAGGAAAATGGCAGAACAAAAGTTTTCGCACTCATCAAGGACAGGCGCCTTACGAACTATAAAATATGTGGTAATCATCAGATGAAATCGGCGTGGGCCCACTATGGATAATATTTCAAAAACTTTGAAACAATATATTTAAAGGCTGCTGGAATAGGAGTGGATAATTTGAGGCGATACATTTCTGATCAGATTCTGATCCGACTAAGCTCTAACGGAGCTCTAGCCAGATAGAACAGTTACCAAAGTGATTCGAGTAGAGATCCAAACAGAAAATATGGAGGGACTGAAATCTCACAGCTCTGAGATATGAAGACTTCGGTCTGGGTTAAGGATTTTTATATAGTTTTCGGCAAAAAACTTTTATGAGGACATGGTTTTTAGTTTTGAGCAGCGTTGTATATCAAACATAACTTTTTGTTAAAGTACAAGTATTTTTTATCTCTATTTAGATATGTATTACAAAACTAACACGAAACATCAATACGTTGTTGGAAAATTATAATAGATCATAAATTAACATAATTTAGTGAAAAGATTATACAATCAGCCAACTACTCAGAACCTCTCCATTTAGCGTTTCGAGAAAATATTTCAAAATCACAAATTCACATTTCTTTCAAAATTCCAAAAATATTGTAAAACTTAAATAAAATCTAAAATTCAAACTTTTTTCAAACAAAATTCTAAAAATATTTCAAAAATTATTACAAAATCAAAAATTAAAACTTTTTCAAAAACTCTAAAAATATTGCATAAATTATAACATAATCAAAAATTGAGACTTTTTCCAATGTTATAGAAATTATAATAAAATCAAAAATATAAAATTTTTTCAAAATTCTAAAAATATTCCAAAAATTCTTACAAAATCAAAAATTGAAACTTTTTTCAAAATTCTAAATATGTATATAAAATTGAAAAACTCTATTTTTTGTTCAAAATTCTAAAAATATTCCAAAAATTAGAATGAAATCAAAAATTTTAACTTTTTCTAAATATTAATAATATTCCAAAAATTCTTAAAAATTTAAACTTTTTCCAAAATTCTAAAAATATTGCAAAAATTATAACAATATCAAAAATTGAAACTTTTTCCAAAATTATGATAAAATCAAAAATTTAAAATTTTTCAAAATTCTAAAAATATTCCAAAAATTCTTACAAAATCAATAATTGAAACTTTTTTCAAAATTTTAAAATTATATATAAAAGAATTCTATTTTTGTTTCAAAATTTTCAAAATATTGCAAATATTATAACAAAAACAAAAATTAACACCTTTTCCAAAATTCTAAAAATATTGCAAAAATTATTACAAAATCAAAAATACAAACTATTTTCAAAATTCCAAAAATATTTCAAAAACTATAACAAATTCAAAAATGTCCATGTCCAAATTCATGTTCAATTACATTTACGTCATAAGCTACATTTTTTTCCAAAAATTGCCTAAAAAAATAAATGAAATCATTTTTTGACACACTTGACATTATTTTTTTGACAAACTTATAACGCCATAATTCTCTATAATAATAATAAAAATTCATGTCATACAAATTATTAATTTTATTTTGTTCCAAAAAATTGGGTACAAAAGTAAATAAAAATCTTCTTTTTGACACACTTGACAACATTTTTTTGACAAACTTATAATGCCATAATTCTCAATAATAACAATAAAAGTTCATTTCAAACAAATAATTTTGCCAAAAAATTGGGTAAAAAAATAAATAAAAATTTATTTTTATTTGACAAACTTATAATGCAATAATCTAGTTTTTGATCTCACATACCAATCTCCCTACCATCAAGATTTCTCTAAATTCAATGTTCCTACTTGTAATCACTTAAAATGAACGTTTTTTAAGCCAAAAATATGAAAATTTGCTGTTTTTGACACATTTAATGATTTTTTTGACACACATCCGGTACAGTTATCGCACACAGCGTCCTTTCGGACCTGTCCCTTGAGTATACCTATTTTTAGAAAAAATATTTTGAAATCCCTCCAGCAGTTTTCCCTGCAGCGTAGGTAATGACGGACGGATGGACGGCCGGCCAGCCGACAGACAAACATACATTTTTTTTCTGCATTTTTAGAATCAGTAGGTCCTAAAACGTCGAGAAATGCCAAAAAAGTGGGGATAAGAATTTCACTTTTGGCTAATGAATGTAATACTTAGGTCTTTCAGACCGAAGTAATACCAATTTTAAAGAGAAATAGGTTGAACTTTAATAAATGGCAATATGTTTATGTATAAAATGAATTTTCGGTTTACATTGAAAAAAATTTCAAAACAAGTAAGCAACAGATAACGTTAAACCGCAGTTTAATTTAAAAATTATAATGTTCAAAAAAATAGCTATACTTTTTACATTCAAAAAGAAAACAGAATAAATGGAATTATTTTTACCTATTTTGTTTTACAGATTTGTGAAGACAAAAGGTTTTTTAATTCTGTTTTAATGACAGTTAAGAAGATATGAACAGAGTTTTGGTAAGTGAAATTAAACCTTTGGAAAAGATAGGATCAGCAAGCTTTTAAATTATATTGTTTTAAGCTAACATTATGAGACACCGTCTGCATGATTTAAATGAAAGAAAATGTAAATCGTTTTATATGGCCAATGTAAATGATTTTGGAAATGGTTTGTCAAAAAAAATCTAACTGTTCATAAGTGTCCCTCAATTGAATCAATTTTAATAATTCAATCAATTTTTGGTTGAGTTTTACTTAAGGACTTAATTTAAGCGAATATTATATATACCCTTATAGTTCATACAGTGCTTAGCTATTTATCAGTCATATTCAGGTCGTCTACTTTAAGTTCACTTTCAGTTTCAATACATCATTTTGTCGCACCCATCCACCTACCAAGCATCTAAGATTGATAGAAAAAATTGAGACATTTTTTTCGAAAATATTTCCAATTTAATTTAGTAAGTATTTAGAAGAAAATATTCGCGTGAATGTTGGTAAAAGTGTTTTGGCTTTCCAGTCTCAGTTCTTAATCATAATTTAACTTTTGCTTTTTTTTTCTCCCAGATTTCCTCTCTGAATCCATTTCCAGCCCTAAGAAATTTTAGTGTATAACAGTTATTCGTTTTCATTGATAAAGTTTGTGAGGTTAAACATCAAAATATTTAATATTTAATTTCATATCACAAGAATTAAAATTCTAAATTTCTTCAAAATTGCAGCCGAACTTTTTCGTAATATTTTTGTCATGTTGTATAGAAAACAAGCTAATAGAAAGCTGGAAGAATTGGATAAAGTTAAATACTTCCAATAACCTACATCTATCCCATGAGAAAAAGAATGATAAGGACAAACAATATATGAGCTCACAAGATATTCTCAGCAATTACACTAATTAAATAACTAAAAATCATCAAATTAAATTGCTTTTATTATATATCCTAATTTTTCTTAAATACCCCATCAAAATATCTACTTAATCTAATTGAGGATAAAAAGAAAATATTTATAATTCATTTTTCTTTTTCCATTTTTTTTTTCGAACGAATTATTTCGATTTTTGTTCTTGCACTTATCTAGCAGCATTAATCCGATTTTTTTAACTTTCTTTATAAAGAAACAATTTTTTTTGTTCATTCCTTTGAAATATTGAGACAAATTTTGCTTTTAATTTAAACAATTTTCGCTGTACTACTTCTTGCGATATTATAATAGTTTTTTTCTCTTCCAACTATTAATAACGACTTTATTTGTATGCTTTTTCTATACTAATAGCAAGCAATATCGTATTTTTTTCTTAACCTATTGAATAATGAACTTAACCTATTGAATTATGAAAATTTTCCTATAGTGAATGATCGTTATTCGATAGTTTATGTTTGTATTAATAAAATTGTTTTGGTTGTATTAAATAGTGTTTTTCTAATTTTGACCACAATTGCTTTTCTATTTTCTCAAAAATCAAATTATTTGATTATATTATTTTTTAGTTGAATTTAGTTTATTGAGGGTGCTATTTCAAAATAAACAAAAAAATTTGTTTCGATAAATTTCTTTTCGTTATTTTTTTATATATTTATATCATATATAGTATATTTTCCTACAAGAGATGAAAACATTGTTTTTTTCGTGAGTAAACATTTGTTCACGAGACGCGCTAGCGTCGAGTGAGACATGTTTTCGAACGAAAAACGTGTTTATCTCGCGATTTCTCGCAATTTTTTCTATGATAGTAATATATAATCGATATATACTATAAATTATAAAGTTAGAAATCGATAACAAAACATTCAAAATTCATATTCTATTTTTCATGGCTATGTTGTTTAAAATACTTTGTAAAATTATATGAAAAACCATAGCAACTTTAATTTGTTATTCTATTTCACTAGTGAGTTTACTTTTCGCATAGAAAAATGATTTATTGTATTCATTATTGAATATATTGTAATCAATTCGTGTTTAATGAATTTAATTCTCTCGCAAGTTTAAAATATTCGCTGGCTTCTCGCTCAAATTTTAATCTTTTGCTTTAAAATAAACTTTGTCATTAAACTTATTGATTAAGCTACTATTATCGTTTTAAAAATTAATTCATAAAAAACAAAACAAAATCTTAAGTACAGTGAAAGAAACTATGTAAATTTGTACTAGAAGCGAAGACAAAACTATGGCATATATGTAAGGAGCATGTACATATCATCAGAAAAATTTTTACACTACTCTACTAATGGGCACGACTATGATAAGTGTGGCACGGCCTAATTTTTTTTTTTTTTTTTTTAGATCGATAAAACAAGCAAAAATTGTTCTACCAAAAATTTGTGAGCTTCTTGGTTCACGAGATATAGGCATTTGAAAAAAAAAATTTCATACAAAAAAACTTTGACATTCGTTTTTCATTGTTCAGGAAATTTCTAATTTTAATAGTAATTCCATCAAAATTTTCAACATTTTAACCAATATATAAGTCTATCACATACCTGGTAGTTATGTAAAATAGTTTAAATGTTTTAAAACAAAAATATTCATATATTTTGAACGTTTAAAATCATCTTCATTATATTGAGGTTTGTTACTTAACGTTTGTTGATCTAATTTTAATAAATATATAAAAAATAATTAGTTATTTGTTGTTTTAATATAACCGATAGTTTAAGTAATTTAAAAAATATATAAAAACTAATATTGGAAGGAGGACTCCTTGGAAGGAGCAAACCAAATAATTGTAGTCAATAACTAATAACGGTTGTCACATGAAAATATAAAAACAACAGCTGACATTTAAAATTGGGTCAAGTACTAAATACTGGTATTCAAATATTCAAATTTTGCAAATATAAATTTTATGTACTAAAAATGCACCAAAAAATTGCTTATTTTTGTTATATGATTTTTAAATACTTCATTTAAATTTAAAGCCCTTTTCTTAATTAAATACTCATATAATATGTGTTATTAGGTTAAAATAAAGTATTTTGATTTTTTAAATATTAAGTACTTTACTAATGATAATATTGTTAAAATCTAACATTAAGGCCCGCTATACACTTGAGCTAAGCTATGCGAACTATGTTTTTTATATATAACATAATCAAATAGATGACTATACACTTGAGCTAAGCTATAAGCTTACTGATAATCAAATGAAATGTAGCTAACAAAAAATTGTTTTGGGATTTAATATTAAGCTTCTTTCAATAAAATGTGAATATTGATTGAAAATTCTCATTACATCTCCTATCAGGAATAAATTACAAAGGTACTTTTAAGAATACTATCGGAAAAAATTAAACTCATCATATTTCGGCCTTCGCCCGTTAAGCTATTTTGTTTCTAAAAAATTTATGTAAAAACATTTAATTTCTAGCCTATTCTAAAGAGTAATCACTAATCAACCTTAACCAATTTTTTTGATATGTGTGTAAACCATTTTTATTTAACACATTAAATTTTGCACTTCCAGTTTGGCACTAGAATACTCCTTCTAGCGTTTTACGTACTAGTCTTGTAACAAAAGAAATCCAAACTCCATTCCTAATACAGGAGTTGTAAACGACATTTCTTTAGTTACAGTTATTGCAAAAGATTCAATGGGACCTTAAAACAATTTGAATTGATAAAATCATCGACTTATTTAAGTGGATAAATGGAAAAAATATAATATATATCGTGATGATATAACAAAATCGGATGATATAACAAAAACAATTACCTATTTGAATGGAGACATTCGTTACTATGCCCAAATATTTAGTTATTCTTTCGGGATTACTCGTTAAAATATTTGCTTACAACTCAAATTTAGTATTATATGTTAAAAAAACAATTATGTATAGTCATTTATTGTTAATCATATATTTTACATTGTTAATGGTTTTTATATAGTTATATGCTAATATTATCTTTTAATAGATAATAAAAAATTGGTTTCATAAATAAAAACATTTTTTACAGAAAAATAACAAAACAGAATCTTTTTAATAACAGCAAGTAGTATATAATAATATAATACACCAACTAATTCCAATTTTATAAATTAAATTATTTTTATTTCCTAATTTTTATATATTCTTATTTCATTTTTTAACATTTTTAATAATTTTGTACTGCGTATGCCGGATAATTAATAATAATATCTATCTTTATAATTAATAATAATATCTATATCTTTTAAATATTTTATAAATATTTTAATACACGTATATATAAAACAAAACATTAGTCTCATGTGTATATGTGTATGGTTTGTGAATCCATATGTATATATGTATGTGTATACTCCATTAACCATTACATAACATATGCACCCTGCTGCTCTAGTATTTTTAAATTGTGTCTTCTTCTAAGACTTCATCTTCTGAATTTTCGGAAGCGTTTTCGATTTCATCGTCTATCGTTTCGAAACGTTGTCGTTTCTTTGATGGAATATGCTCTTCTAAGTTTTCTGATTCCACTGTTGGCCGGTCTAAACTAAGTAATTCAAGTGGTTTTTCGCACTTGCCGTTAATGAATGCTGGATAAACTTTTCGTATATCTTCCAAAAATTGCATGATTTGCGATCCGATGTGATTTTTATATTGTTTTTCTAAATGTTCTCTCCGATAAAGATGCAAAGAGATGTATTCGTGAACCAATTTTGGTGTTTTCCGACATATGATAGATTTTTTGAGTAAACGGTTTTGGTTCTCGAGATCGTTTATAGTATTTCTCTGATCATCCTTTGACACATACTCTCCCGTACTGTGATTTGTTTTTAAATGTTTAGTTATTTCTGAAAATATTTTATTCACCCCATGATACTGTTTTGCACTATCAGTACATAAAATACTTGTATCGCTATGTATGAAACGCGAGAGGTAGGGCCAAATTTTCTCCTTACTTTTATTTACTTGGAAAAACAAGCATGATTTATCTTCCTTACAATAAATCCCCAGTATTGTCATTGACATTTGGTTTGTTACCCGACCTTTGTGATATTTTCTCTTGGTCAAAAACGTTTCATCGATTTGAATAGTTTTTCCTAGACCACCAAGGATGCTAAAATCGTGTGAATTAATTATCTGAGCGATTTCTCGACAATAACTGAAATAGTCATTGACCATTGTTTTGCTTAGAATGAAGTGTTCACGTGTGTCTTTTCGCCAGAATTCAAGATTAACATGAGTTTCGGTATATGTTTTCTTCAAAACAAACATGATCACTATAGCTAAAACTTCGCGAATTTCCAGTCTACAATTGGTGCCATCAAAAAATGTGCCGACACTAGGGTTTATAGTTTTTCGACATGACTGAGAATTTCTATGTCTAACGGTAGAACAGCGCCATTGCCAACCTAATTTACTTTTAGCTTTTTGTTCGACTTTCATATCATAAGCACAGCACTGAGGCGGTGCTGTTTGTTGCGATGGAAGAAGTTCCACTTCTTCCAAAAATTTTATTGCTTTTGCATTCGTTTCAATCAAATGAGTAAACGAATGAAAAATTGAAAAATTTTCCAAGAGTGTGTGAATTCTTGGATGAATTATATTTGTATTTTTTGGTGTATCTTCCACCCATTCCTCATCCATTGTTTTAAATTAATCTAAAATTAATTTATTAAAAGTACTCTTAAAAACAAATATATTAAATAAATAAATAAATTAATTTAATGAAATAAAATAAATTAATTATCAATAAATATATTAGCAAAAAAATAATTTTGAAAAAAATGCTTATAATGTGACTTTATTGTGCATGTTACTAAATCCCCGTACACGAAATTGTCCATAGTACATGTCATGCATATGATGTGCATTGTGCATTATACAAAAAACAAATGGGCCCTTTGAATAATTAATTTTAGTGATTCAATCAAATTATTATATCTATTTAATATTTTTTGTTTGCCCTTTTTTGATGTCGGTTTACTAATTTTTTTTCCGGCGTTCATGCCTTATGTAGGAGCGTTGGCAAGCTAATCAGCTTCGAATATTCACCACGGTCATTCGCAAGAGCAACATAATTACCATGGCAGCCGACTTTCTTAAGGCCGTTTATTACGTCCGTCTTCCATTGCAGTCGTGGTCTACCTCGCGGTCTACCACTCCTTGGGGTACTAACGTACTTTTTTTTAATCATTTCAGACTGCGAATCGGCTCGTAAAACATACCCAAACCAAGAAATCCTATTTGAACGGATACAACCTATTATATCTAGAGCCTCAAGAAGGTCCCTAATCTCAAAGTTATACCGGGTTCTGTACTCTCCATCGTCTGTCTTAAGTGGGACCAAAAATACAGAAAAATGTGATTCGTCATTTTGTTTAAGGGTCCACGTTTGTGACGCATACATCACAACCGGTCTAATCAATGTCTTGTATAACTTGAGCTTGGTGTTAGTTGATACATAGGTGATCCAAGGAGAGGTTTAATTGAGTAGAAAGTTCGATTGCCTGCAGCGATTCGAGCTTTTATATCTGTAAGTATGCTGTTGTTTGAGTCAAGCACTGATCCCAAATATTTAAAAGATTCAACTCCCTCAATTCGTTCATCGCCGCACATCAAATCTTTCTTCTCAGCCTCTCTTGAAACATTCATATGTTTGGTTTTACTGTAGTTAATTTGCAGACCAATTTTCCTAGCACCACTCTCAAGCGACTTGAAAGTCTCACACATAACAGCTTCACTTCGGCCGAGGATGACAACATCATCAGCGTAAGCAATCATCTGTACTGAGTTTATTGACAATCCGGAGTCGACTTTAAAAAACTTTGATATTTCGTTTTCTACTAGTACACAGCATTGAGAGTTCTGTACTGTCATTTTGCATAGTGATACCAGTTTACCAGGAATTCCCATTGACACCAGAGCAGACCATAGAGTCTCTCGTTCGAGAGAGTCGTAGGCCTGCCTGAAATCAATGAAAAGCTGGTGCACAGGTATGTTGAACTCCCGACACTTTTCCAAAATCATCCTTATCGAGAAAAGTGCATCGGTAGTACCTCGGCCCCGCCGAAAGTCACAGTGATACTCTCCAAACAGTTGTTCAGCGAAAGGATTGATTTTGGATAGCAAAATGTAGGAAAAGATCTTATATGCTGTGCAAAGGAGAGCGATTCCTCTGTAGTATGCACATTGTAGGCGATTACCCTTTTTATGGATTGGTATCAGCATAGCTGTGTTCCAGTCCTGTGGCATGGTTTCAGTCCTCCAGATCATTTGAACAAGTTCAAACAATCTTAAGGATAGTTTCGCCACCATGTACAATCATTTCGGATGTTATATCGTCGATACCAGGTGCTTTATTGCATTTTAATTTTGACAGCGCCGCATCGAATTCCTCTTTGGTGGGTTCGTCTACATGTACCTTTGACGCACGAATAAGCTTTGCTCGTCGCCCGACTTATTGCTGGTCACTTAAGTTGAGAAGATTCTCAAAATAAGCTGCCCAAGTATATAAAATATTTTTAAGGTCTACTTGTAGCTCCCCATCTTCATTTTGAATAGCAGTCAGTCTAGTTTCAGGGCCCTTCTTTAAGGTTTTAACCTGTTGAAAGAAGTTACGCGATTGATGTTCCTTATTGAAGCTTTCAATCTCCTCACGCTGTTTCTTCCACCATTCTCTCTTCGTTCGACTACATAGCTTTGTAACGGCTTGTCTTGCCAGTTTATATTTCTCCTTCGTGGACCTGGTGTTGCGTCCTTGTAGACACTTCAGATAGCAATCTCTTTTGTATTGAATAGCGTCAAGGCATGCTTGATCCATCCATGGCTTCTGGGAGTGGTTCTGTGGTCGTCCAAGTATTCCCTCAGCAGCGCTTAAAACAGCATCTTTGAGCAAATACCATGACTTATCGACGTCTCCATTAATGGTTTCTGATTTCTCCAATGTTTCGGCAATATGGATTTGATATCTCTCTTCTGTTTCAGCATTCTTTAATGATGAGATGTTAAAACGTTTCCGTTGATTGAATTTTGGAATGCCTGGATTTGGGAAGTGGAACCTTATCGTTGCACATACAAGGAAGTGATCACTTCCAATGTATGCACCTCTAAAGGATCGCACATCCCGAACGCTCGAAAAGAAACGTGCTGTTACTAGAACGTGATCAATTTGATTTCGAGTGTTTCCATTCGGTGAGACCCAAGTTTGTTTATGAATCGATCGATGCGGAAAGAACGTACTGGCAATTCTCAAATTATTTGATAATGCAAACTCAGTCATTCTCTCACCATTATCATTCGAATTCAAATGCAGGCTGTTGGGACCCACCACATTTCCATAAGAGATATCTCTTCCAACCTGTCCATTAAAGTCACCAAGAACCATAATGAAGTCGCGTGTTGGTGTTTGTTTCATAACCTCTTCCAGTGCTATGTAGCCTTTATCCTTATAGTCGACGGTCTTAGCTTCAGTAGGTGCATGCACGGCAATAAGAGAAATATTGTTATATGTAACACGTACACGTAGGTAGCAAATCCTCTCTCAATCCTCGTGAATTTATTCGTTCTAATCTTAAGGTGACCAGAAAACATTTTTACACGTTTATCTACCAAGCCACTTGATCCAAAACAGCCGCTCCAAGCCGCCCTAACATGCAGAACAGGCTTATTTTGTTTACAAAGCTTTGGTGAATACCAAATAGGTTAAGACTTTGGTGAAGACCTATGCATCAGAGTCGTTAATATTTTTCGCCATATAGATAGAGGATGGTCCAAAACCATAAAATCAAGTTTGGGGTATGTACCATTTTTTTCTTTTTCGATACAATGCATGACTTAACACAATTAAAAATATAGTGAAGAAAAGACGAAAATGTTGGTATGAATTTTAGTCACTTATTACAATTACAATTCTTTTTAACTTTTTGCTTACGTTAACCAACAAAATAACTTAAAATTTCGTAAACGGTTTCATCTCTTGCGTGAAAGCAAACATACATAATTAGAGGGTTGAGGGTGTGACTTTAGAGATCACGCATGAACGTAAAAATTGCATCAGAAGTAATAACAACCCGTAATAATGAGTGTGTTTTTTTTTTCTATATCGGAGAGATTGGAGAGATATTTTAAACGTCAAAAAGTCAAAAAAATTATCTGCGTTTTTTGCATTCTCGGATATATCTTATATATCTGTTCCGTGTTTTTTATCATTCTCGGATATATCTCAGATCATATATTTTCTCTCTGACAACTTTTACAGATATTTCCAGATATTTGTTTTTACCGACTGGAAATCATCGTTTAAAGAATAAATTTAAAAAATTGAAGGTAAAGTTTCGATTAAAAACAAATTTAAATAAATTATTTAATAAAATTTAGATTTATTTAATAAATTATGTTTTATTTTTTTTGTGGAAAAAACAGAAAATATATTTTATATCTGACAGTAAATTATCGGAGGAAAAAATTATACGATATATCTGATACAGATTTTATTTTATCGCTCCGAACTCTCCGATATAGAAGAAAACACACTTAATAGTACTGCAAGTTGCTCACATGTTTACATATTTACGGCATTATTAAGATTACTGGAAAATACCATATAATTTCAAAATATTCATCGGAGTGAATTCCATTGTAAAACTCATAACTTTTAATTGCAGTTGCAACTTGCAAATAGTTTTCGGTTGATTTTCTATGTTTGATTAAATCTAGTTGTTTAATAAATATATATAAAAAGTTTAGAATTATCTTTAAATATACAGAAACTTATGCATTTGCAATGGACATCAGGTTAAGCAAAATTCTCATAACCTGTAAAAAACACAAAAACTCAAAAATTTTAAAAATGATAGTATGGATTAAGTTAAGAAAACTAAACGAAACTATTGGCAATGCAGATGCATAGTATAACATAGAATGAATTATACCAGTTCTAATCGTTCATTTTATACGTTAATTGATAGTTAACCTACAGATTTTTCTAAAATAATCTTAGAAAAAGAGATCATTAAAATTTAAAGGAAGGT